>JABXWE010050653.1:0-13500 GCA_014611495.1 Limonius californicus
AAGTAACGAAATTAGACAAATAATAGTTAGAACATGGATTACTAAATTGTTCAGGATTTGAGCATTACAAACAACATTGGTGTAACGGATTCCGACTTTGTGAGCATTAGAATTCTTCAAATTATCGTCTTGATGAATTAAATTACTATATACAGCTGTAATTAGCAAATTACTGTTCTGTTAAGGATTCAAGCACCCTAAAATTGTCACGTCAAGTAACGAAATTAGACAAATAATAGTTACAACATGGATTACTAAATTGTTCAGGATTTGAGCATAAAAAAACAACATTGGTGTAACGGATTCCGACTTTGTGAGCATTAGAATTCTTCAAATTATCGTCTTGATGAACTAAATTACTATATACAGTTGTAACTAGCAAATTACTGTCCTGTTAAGGATTCAAGCACCCTAAAATTGTAACGTCAAGTAACGAAATTAGACAAATAATAGTTAGAACATGGATTACTAAATTGTTCGGGATTTGAGCATAAAAAAACAACACTGGTATAACGGATTCCGATTTTGTGAGCATTAGAATTCTTTAAATTATCGTCTTGATGAACTAAATTACTATATACAGTTGTAATTAGCAAATTACTGTTTTGTTAAGGATTCAAGCACCCTAAAATTGTAACGTCAAGCAACGAAATTAGACAAATAATAGTTAGAACATGGATTACTAAATTGTTCAGGATTTGAGCATAAAAAAACAACATTGGTGTAACGGATTCCGACTTTGTGAGCATTAGAATTCTTCAAATTATCGTCTTGATGAATTAAATTACTATATACAGTTGTAATTAGCAAATTACTGTCCTGTTAAGGATTCAAGCACCCTAAAATTGTAACGAAATTAGACATGTAATAATTAGAACATGGATAACTAAATTGTTCAGGATTTGAGCATAAAAAAACAACACTGTAACGGATTCCGATTTGGTGAGCATTAGAAATCTTCAAATTTTCGTCTTCATGAATTAAATTACTAGGTATATACGGTTTTGTAATTAGCAAATTACTGTTCTGTTAAGGATTCAAGCACCCTAAAATTGTAACATCAAGTAACGAAATTAGACAAGTAATAAATAGAATTACCAATTGAAATGATCGAAAAGTATGCGAAGGCCGCAGCAATATAGTGTAAATTGTTGCTATTTAGCTGTAGTTGACTAGCATTACTGTAACAGAGTTCGAGTTGGTAAATTCTCCAATGTAATTACTGTCAGATTCAATTATGATCGCCAATACAAAACTATTAAATTATGGGCTATAATGTGAACATTATTGCGGCAATCTTTAATTTCATTAGCACATTCATAATATTGGGCTTTGTACGCACACGTAAAATGTGGATATTTGGCAAATGTTCGTAAATAAGCTAATTTGAAAATTAATTGTGACATAAAATAGCTTAATTTGAAGAAGCTAAGATAAAGCAATAAATTGTTGTACACTAACTCTAAACCGGTCAAGACTGAATTACAAAGAAATTAATAAAATTTCGTTTAATTTACATAAATAGAAATTACTGAAAGGAGTTTCTACTCTGATTCAGTAGAGGTAATTTCAGTACGTATTAAATAAGTTTAGTCGAAGTTCGTTCTTCAACCAATTACTGATAACGCTGTTTTTAGTCAAACTTTACAAATTAAACAGGAAATTTAAGTTTAATATATAAAATTTAGACGTTGATGATACGAATTCCTAATTAAATATATACCTCTTGCGGGAAATTTTCTTGACATGTCTGAAAGTAGCCAGACATTTGGGGTGATTTAAATGAGCAATGCATTATGGTTAGTTTCTCCTTCTAACAATTTAAAGGGAAACATCTTCCGCACGAGTCCATTTTGGCACAAAACTACATAGTTTTGTTGTATTTGCCAATTTGTAAATTAATATCTTTATTTCATACTTAATCAATTTTCATGCGCAAGTTAAAGAAATTAAGGAAATGCCTTGTGAATTTATATAATTAATTTTTTTAATGGCGAATTTATTGTCTAGTTTAGCAGAATCACAATGGAGTTGAATTATTATGCCTTGCTGGTTTTATGGCACATAGTCTGCTTAATTAAATTGTGTTATGCACGTTTCAAATTCTAAACATTCATCATTTTAAACAATGTAAGTGGACATAATATTCTCAGTTGGCGGTAGAATTCGTACTGTAAAAATTATAGAATAGATAGAGGAAATCATTTTCGTTTGGTAAGTTAGATTAAGTTGCTTCGAGTCTCCAAGGGCGTTGACTTCCATGCCGTCCGCGTATCTAAGAACTTGAAAACAACGTACGACAATTACCACTTCAGGTACGGGTGATGGAAGTGTTAACGCAATAAAAGCAAATCTGTCGTATACTATTATATCACACCGATCAAATCTATATTACGCCAGGATTTTAAGATCTTTTGCTATCCCAATGTAATCTATACATTAACGAGGATCACCTTCCATCTGTCTCAACTTTTCGTTCCACAATGCGTCTTATTATTTTGTTGCATATTTGTGTATATCGGAGGAATGAGCCGAAGAAGAAAGCAGGGTTATACACTGTACAGTTGTAATACTGGAATACTCCACGCTCCGCTTTAGAATAACCAATTTAAGTTTAATGATGGCAACTCCGGTGTGCTAGGATTTTACTCCAAAGCAATAAATATTTGTATAATTAGGAACGATCATAGTTTACATCTTGATAGAGTTTGTTTAATTCATAATCAAATTGTGTTAGTTACTGAAACAACTAGTATTAATTTATAATTATGGAACTTCCATTTTGTAGAGCTGCATTAAATCCTAACCGTATTAACCCCTGACTGGTCACAGAGTTGTTTAGTAGCGGTGCTGGATTCAGAGAACCCTCATAAAAATATTACAGACAATAACAAATGAGTAACTAAGCCAAATCCCAGTAATTTGAAGTTACGTTAAGTATTCAATAGAATTTTTATATCTTAAAAACTCTGTAATCGTATATTTTTGGTGATTTTTTCTGTTTTATTATTATTTTATGCTTTAACCACATTTAAAAATTCGTTCTTAAGTTAATTTTCCAACCGTTTCAGACAATTTTCATTCTGGAATGTAGAAAACTCAATTTATCTCGACAAATACGGTTTAGTTCAATGTATTGATAGATATAGGAAAGCGTGGAGGGTAGCCAACAGGTTCAGCTAATCACCGAATAATTATGCATAGAAATACATCATAATCAAGTATACACAGTTCGATTGGGGAAAATTGAAATGTATGCTTCACATTAGTCTATATTTTCGCCTGACTTGTCACAGAAAACTGCCTTGCAATTAAATATTCACGCCTACTGAAGAAGGAAACTCGTATTTTATGCTGAAACCTTGCATTTCGCCGCCTTACATCTTCCCGTGTTCCCTGGAAAGTAGGTGGCACGTGAAAGCATAAGGTAAGACGAAAATAGATCGTGGTTTATTTTCTTTCATCGCAGTATGGAACTCGATCGCGTAATAAGTCTGAGCGCCCTCATATTCGTGTTTTCAATCTGGCGGATGACCGAACCCATATGGCGTCGGGTCCATATTTTAATGCCGACCCATCGAGCAACAAAGATGATGGTCACGATATCGTATCGAATTACTAGCTGTGGCTGCTCTAGTCGGATAGAACGCCACTTAAAATTCCTGAACACATACGCTGACTATTTAATCCGGTATTTGGATTATTTCGCCGCAAATTAACTCCACCCCTTGCTACGATAAACATTACTTCGATGGCGGTACGTTCGGAATTCGTTTTTACCCAGCAAATACCCATTTTTGGCCGATGCGAGATATGGAAACCGAAGAGCTACGCGTTGCCTAGCCTCGAGCGGTTGGGATACAATATTTGGATATAATTTTTTGCGGATGTTGAAATAAATATCGTTCGCCAGGTTCTTCCGTTTTGATTACTTAGAGTGTTTGAAGTTGTGCTCCTTTGACGAACTTCGACGTTTTAGATAAGTCTGCAAAGTGTGCGTTTTCTATACTATGAGTTATAATAACATACACCGAAATTACAAACTTTACATAGTAAACATTTGAGAAATATGTTTTACTACGTAAATACCAATTTGGTTCTTATCAGCACGTTGGCGTAGTCTGTTTCAAAAAATTGAAGCAAAAGCTTTTATTGTAGAGCAATATTTTGCTCATACGGAGTTGGAAGTCCTAGTGGACATACCTAAAAAAAGGGGTTTGCTTGTTTGCAAAAGAATTTGAATATAAACGGTCTGCAGTAAAACGTTTCCTATTGTTACTAGTTTCTTTAAACTTTTTTTCCTTGGTGTTGGTTTTTCGTCCGATGCACCGCGACCTATAAGTCCTATTATGCCCATCACATTTGCTCTCGGTTTTAGATTGGGAGCCCTGGTTCTCTGAAGAATCCCAGGCCTCTTTGATCATATCGGGTTCCAGTTCTGGTTCATCGAAGTGTCTTTGTCTGCGGTCCTGCACAGTAGCATAACCCGTGAAGGGGTCTCTCTTCTTCCTCTTCACAGACTACATGTTGAGTTGTCCGCTTGCTTTATCAAAGATAGATTTTTTCAGGTGACTGTGCCCGGTGAGGATGCCTGTCAACTATCTCATTTCTTGTTCTTTTATTGCTTTCCTGTATGCACCTGTGATCAAGATCTTGGAGTGCCTCAATCCAGGGTGGTCGTCCCAGTAGTCGCGATGAGTTCTTCTGGTTTGTTTCCTAGCGGTAGCGTACGCCATTCCGCAGGTTGGTTCCCGGCTCAGGCATAGTTTCCCTTCCAGCTTTCGCTAGTTTGCCTGTCCATTGCCATATTATTCTCCTTGGTGTCCTGGTACCCATATCAAACATAGTTTGTTATTGTGTCCCAGAATTTGTACTAGTTTAACATATATGTCAGAAAGTTACCACTAAAGGTAACGCAAATATGGTCAGAGTCATGTAAAAAATTTCTCATTCTTCCTTGATATTTTTTGGAATGATCTTTTAATAGGAAGTTACTACCATTTTCACCCTACTTACTTCTCCCCATGTCTCATCTTCCTGGCTGTGTTTATAAGGAATTCATAAAAATATTGATAGAATTTTCGTCTCACTGCACTTAACGATTTAAAGTAATAGTCGTCTGGTGGAAGTGAAATACTTATAACTACATCCAGTGAATGTTGCATGATTTACAGCAGAGAGGTCTGAAAAATGTATTCAAATTGAAGAGAATACCCTAATCACGTTAGAACTTAGTGGAGCTCTATTTAATTACAGCGCAATACAATAATAAAAGGTTTAGATTTCGCCGTAGGTACTTCGTTGTGGGTTATACATTATGAACACTCTTGAAAACTTATATTCAACGCAGATTTGAAAATAACTGCAATAAAGTATGGATTGTCGTCCGTTAGAAAATTCCTTCTGGAACTTTCTCCCTTCCATTCGGAAAACGGTGGTCCCACAAGTGCGTCATATCTTCTAGAAATTCGAGCCGTTGTTGCAGATTGGGTTTGTTTGCCTAATATCATTATTTACTTTCAGTTATCTCTGTAAATGAGTCATAATAATTATGATACAACACCAAACCGTTAACATTTAAATGAGCATTATTCACCTTGTGAGATTTTTGGAGGTTTAGGTCATATCTTAATTACGGCAGGGGAAAAGTTGTTTAAAGTCTAGACTGGCCCTGGGGCAAAGACATTCAGATTAAATTTCAATTGGATTCCAGTCACCGGGTGTCAAGTTTAAATTTTGTAAAATATATAGATCAAGGTGTGAAGAATCGCAAAAAAACGCGGAAGTTATTAGAACGAATACGAATATTTTTTGGTACTAAAATGCCTGTAGATAGCTGTTTATTTTGTGGAAAGTAGGTTAATTAAAGAAATTTCGCAATAAAGTTTTGTTTAATTAATTAATTGCTAGGAGAGCAGCATAGCGAAGCTAATTCCGGGAATTCGTTTGTCGGAAGTATAAAATGGAAACTTCGAATACTTTCAACAATACCCAAATAAAAAGTCACATATAATCAGGTACACTAGGATACCTAAATTATATTTTCGTTTAAATTAAGAAAAATTTAAAAATACAGACGCAATGTTTATTATTAATTTGCATACGAAGAAACTTCACACTATACAGTTTCCAGTAATAAATAATGAGTCTCGCATTGTACAATATTTCAAAATCAAAATCTTATTCATGAAAGATAAAAAAATTAAATGAAAATAATTACTTTGAAGCTTCGTTAGCCTATTTAAAATATAGCAAGGTATACATATAAAATCCGCGTTCGAAGTAATTAGTAAATTCGGCACACGCCGTTTTTTGGACACATATATTGTTATCGTTCGGTTATTGTTATCAGTTTGGCGAAGAACGGGCCGGACGACTACATGGGAAAAACATCGTTTATAGTAATCATGACTTCGCTTTATGTTATGAATTTTTTCTTAGGATCGTTTGCGTTCATAATCAATATCCCTATTTACATACATTTTTGTGTGTGTGTTTTCAAGTTCGAATGGTACCGGACCTTTTTCTCGTAAATTAACAGTCTGCAGGTTGGTTGGCAGCAGCTAACTTAGTTCTATTCTGAAGTTTTGCACTGGCTAACATAAAAAAAGATTTGATCTTAGCTTAAAAAGAAAAATTAACTGTTTAGAACAGATTATAAGTTGCTGAAAATAAGCCAGCGGATAGCGGCAGCACAATTAGACATTTCTTAACCAGTGTTGTGTAGAATTTTTTTTAACTACGCATTCATACAGAAGAAGCTCCAAAGAAAAATAACTAAATACCTACTAATTTTCTCTGTTTCTAGATTAAAGTAATGACTAAGAAAAAATATAAAAACTTTGTCCGTTGGAAGTTTGACTTACCGGACAACAAACAAAAATGAAAATGTCTTGTTGTATTAACAGAAGTATGTGAAAGTTTAAGATGTTTCCATAATACACGTTCAGTTATTTCCTGTGAATTTATACCACTGCGGTTTATCATCGACGCCAGATGATAGCCCACTACAACAGTTACAGGAATAGATAAGGCAACTTCTTGAAAAACCAAATCAAATATTAAAATTCCAATATGAAGGCCTTTTACTTAATAAGTTGCACCAGATATTTCGCCAACATCTGTGGAAATTTACGGTGTTGTAATATACGTTTACCAGTGAATTTGTGCTACAAAGGCTTATCACCAATGCCATCTTCATTTAGATGTATTATTTAAAAGAAAATCTCGGTGTGCCTTTGGAATTTTAAAGAAGCAATTAAGGGAAATAATTGGAAAACCAAAGCTAATTTTCAAATGCAGTTGAAAGAACCGCAAGATGTTGAATATCATTTTTATAGTACTTAATTAAGATTAATAAGCGGGCGGATACCTTTCACCAAAATAAGTGCTACTGGATCTTATCACCAACTTAAAAAATTTCTGGATTCAATTAACCAGAATATTATTTTTAAAGTGCACGTCACAACTTGACTTTGAACTAATAGAACGTAGCACTTTGAAAAGCGCATGGAAATTTTGAAATTTCATTATAAATGGGATGTAATTTACACAGTTCTGGCCTAAAGTTGTAAAGCTTGAGGATATGTTTCTCCAAATAGAGAAAGTTTTTCAGTTAATTATTTCCTGCTTGTATATTTTTTTTATTTCACCAAATACAATTCTAGATCACGCAGCAGCAACCTGCACCTGCATTTTTGCCGATTTTTTGCACAAAATGGTGACGTTTCCACATCGAGGAGTTTCACTTTTAATTTATTTGACATTCAGAGTCGTTGCAGCAGAACAAGGATGAAATCAAATTTCTCTTATCTCTACCGTATTCATTCCTGCTTAATGAATGCGAGCTGCACGATCCTTATTTTTTTGACACCATTTGTTGTATGCAAACGAACTTTCAATGGCGAAGCAAGAGTAAAAGGATTGCGTGGGTCGTCTAGCATGTTTTTCCGAATTAGCACCTTTCATATAACACGGCATGGTTTATTCTTAAAAACGAAAGTGTTTAGCGGCGAAGTCATCTCGAAATAAATCTTAGCCTTCGACGTCGTTAAGGGGAATGTTTGCTTGTTACTGTGATTATAATGTACCTCTCCATTGCTTCTGCTATATTTATGGCTTGGCCGCTGACTCCAGTTGACACTGTCACGGTCATAGACGCTAAATTATTCCTATCCGACGTTTAATAAATGCCTGAATGTGAATGCTGCGATTATAAGACGTTGCTACCGCTGTTTCTTAATGACGTACCGTTTTTCCGTGAGCCTCCTAATATCGAAATTGAGGATTATTCTCACTGACTCACATCAATTAAAGCAGCGTGAATCAGAATTGATTGGGATTCCAATTAAAAGATTTTGTTTTTGGAAATATTATTTCTAAAACTTATGGGAATTACTAGCACGATGGTGGCCTAGCAACGCACCGCTGTTTATTCACTTCTAAAAAATAAGGTTATGTAGTGATGGTGTCGTTAACTCTGTCTACTTACTGACATTAAATTTGACCATCTGTTGCACGATATGAACAAACTTAACTTCAAAATATGGTGACCTAATACTAAGTGCAATACTTTTTGCATCTCGTAGAACTGTATACATTTATTCAAGCCCTAATTCTAAATCATTTTGAATTAGAAATATTTGGATTATGTTTGGTAAACCCATAGACCGGGGTCTATTTACCACAAAGCTGGATCTGGAACAATTCGTTTTCTGCTTGGCGACAGTTTCTACCCAGTTTTAAAATTATTTTATATTTATATATATTTATTTTAAAAATAATTCCACTATGCAGTAAGTCCATTTCATCGTGTCGTTAAGTCCGCCCACATACTTTGACATATAATATAGTTATGCAATAAAATAAACAGACAGGGAAAGTTGTATTTTGCCATGTTGAGAATTTACACTCGCATATAACGTTTATGGACAAACGCCGTTTTATGCTTGTTGTGTTTTCTTCAGTAATAGTAATTCGTTTGTATAATCTTGTGGTTACAAAATAGGAAAAACTATTAAAATTGGGTATTGGTGATTTTATGGGATACGGGTATGAATAAATTTAACTTTCTGTCGTATGGTATGGACATTGATGATGTTTTTAACTGCAATAACGACGTTTACTATTCACTTGGAAAAATAAAACCTGTACTACGCGGTATGGATAGCGTTGGCCTTACCATCATCTCTCAGCTCATAAAAATACTCGATTCAGTGCCATACTTTCGCTATCTTATGGGAACTGCAAAAAAAACTTAGAGGGTCACAGAAGGATTTCTCTGAGGATTTATTTGCTTAAAAAGTATATCAATATTTATTTTGTTACCTCGAAGCGCCAGAGTGCATATAACGATATGACTTATAGGAGAAAGGTTTTTATCGAGCTGCTGCTATTGATTTAACCCATATTTTGTTGAATTTCAACCTTCTAAGCCCCATTCATTTTTAGCAGTTCTGACATAAGCACTTTTTGGGTTTATCGCATGGCCCACTTGTTTAACGGGAGCGTTGATCCGGAAAATAACGAACTTTACAACTCGCTGTAAAGCAGATGCTTTAAAAGTCTTGTTATTATTCCGCTCTTATCTACCGAGATCGTCTAATTACCATTGAAGGAAAGTTTATTCTGTATTTCTATAAAAAAAAACCGTTTGTAATGCTAACTGACCATTGATTTGATTCAATTTTGGTTTCAGTTAATGGTACGTTCTGAATCTAGCTAGCTAGCGCAGAAACACAATAGCATTCCCAACTTGTTATCACTGATAACACGAAGCATATCAGTGTTGTTTTAACACGGACGACCTTTTCCTAAAATTTCCTTTTGTTATCAAAGGCAATATTGTGACTGTTTTGATATCCTAGTTTTTTAGTGCGGAAGAGCAATTTCACATGTGCCTTTACTACAGATAACAAGTTCTCCGTTAAGAGTGTTGTTATAAGAAGCATATCAAGGTCAGTTATTCCCGTTAAATGTATTTCTGTAATTTTTATATTATGGTGCCCTATTGGACTATTTTTTGTTTCCGAAGGTTATCAGTGGCTCGTTTTTTTAATTCTTTCATACTACCGTTCCCCCCGGAACCGCTTTCGCATTACTTCACACACATTACTTAACATGCACCCTAAGCTTAACTAAGTGGAATACGGCCCTTTCAGCCGGGGTTTGACCCCGCAGCCGATTTAGCCGCATTTGACTCTCACCTCGATCTTATTCGCACTGTCCCGTCGAGGTCCCTATTATCAGTGACCCTAAAAAGTCCACATTTATGGAATCCATGCCTCATATTTTTTAAAAATTAAGCATACGTGGATTCATGCGGCATTCCACGAGTATTATTCTCCAAAAGCCGAATATTCGACGAATGTGGAAAGGGCGTCGTGAATATTCGTAACTCGGCCAATCACGAAAGACTTGCCGTAAAATCACGTTCACCGAATGTTTACAAATATTCAAGACAGGACGAGTATCACCAGGCTTTAGTTCGCTGGATATTCAGGCCAAGTTCCTTCGATCCACTAATTCCAGACGGGGATATACTATCATCTGATTTTATCCTTGCATATGTATTTATAATTTCGTCAAACAGTAACAAGGAAAATCTTATAAGTTAAGATTAATTGCATGCACTTACACTCGAGGGTACTTTCGATATATACTTTTGATTTGGCACTTGAGATGTAACTATGAAAACTTCCAGATTATTCTTGTATATAGTAGGATTTAGTTTCCGCATTTTAGAGATAGTGAATAAATAATAAACATATCAGTATTTATCTTTGTCTAGCACTACGAAGTAATCTTTAAATATTTATGTATTTCATTTGCTTGCTTGTTTGTGACACCGAACTTCTGAAGATAACCTCTCGAATATTTTTTTAATATAAGTTTATAATTGCTACTGTATTTTATAGAGTGTTTACATCAACTTACAAATATAAATTCTTCTGTAAAATAGCCTTTTGAGTTTGACAAAAATCCGAAAAAAACATACTTTTAATGAAAATAATTTAAAATAAAAAAATTATCATAAATGTTCAGTGAGGGTTAGTTATAGGTCGACTGAGACCCAATAAGTGGAACAAATTCTCGTATGATTACTTTTATACATAGCTATACGTGTACAGAGTTAATCAAATGTATGGAACCATCCATATATCTCGTATCCATTTGTTAGATTTTTATCTATTTTCGTACAGGGTGATTTCAAAATATGGCGAATTCGAAAATGTTATCGCCAATGTTGCCACGTTTTCCGTTTTTTTCAAAATTCCTGTCAACTTCATTATTTCAAATGAAACACCCTATATAATTTTTATAATATTCGATAGATAATTTTTCAACGAGTTCATTGATATCCATGTGATATTTTTATTTTCAATAATAATAGAGATATCTAAAAAAAACTACAAATTATTCCTGAATTATTAAAGCTGATTAGAACAGGAAGGCTGATTAGAAATTTCAATATCTTAATTATTAGAATATTTTGACGCATTGTCAATACTTCTTTTGGCCCAATCAAATTTAAGTTTAATTTCCTTGATCGTATTGTGAAACAACAAAACTTTTTCGATAATAATAAGTATGTTACTTTCGGATAGAGGCCGTATTGAGATATTGATGACGATTGCTTTCGGAGATAGAAGAAGAACTCAGAAAGAAGTTTCAAATCTCTTCAATACGCCTCACCCAGATCGGGACCCTATATCACGAAGTACAGCATCCAAAACATTGAAACGATTCGAGCATACTGGGGATGTGAAGAATATTCGGAAATCAGGACGTCCAAAAACAGCAACGACGCCTGAAAAAGCACTAAATGTTGTAGTTTCAGTGGTGGATCGACCACATACTTCTTCAGATCAATTAGACTTGGATAATGGAATAAGTCAAAAGTCGGGGGTGAGAATTTTGAAGAAGGAGAACATGAAGCCGTATAATGTGAATTTGATCCACGAATTGATTGAGAGCGATTCTTATAGAAGAAATGAATATTGTGAAATTTTAATGGAGAGAGGTAATAACTTCATTAGGAATATCTTGTTTTCCGATGAAGCCACTTTTTGTCTGCCTGGGTTGGTCAACAGGCAGAAATGTCGATACTGGGCTTTCGAGAATCCTAATTTGACCCAAGAAAGCTATACTCAATTCCCCAAGAAATTGAATATTTGGGCTGGTAGCATTGACGACAGAATTATTGGACCATTCGTTATTGGAGGAACATTGAATAGTGACAGACACCTCATGTTATTACAAAATGAAAGTGTCCCTGCGCTGATAAATTTGTTCCGTCAAAATATTTGGTTCCAACAAGATGTAATGTAAGACAATACCTTGATGACATATTCACAAACCGATGGATAAGGACGACGTGGGACCATCGAATGACTAGCGGGTTCTCAGGATCTTACACCATTAGATTTCTTTCTATGGGGACATGTTAAGAATATCGTATACAAAGAAAGACCAGATAATCTCGAACATTTGAAAGTTGTTATCCGAAGAGTGATGGAGGATATTCCACGAGAACACATTAGAAACAGTGTAGATGCAGTGTATAATCGTTCAGCTCATTGTCAGACAGTCAATGGCCAACAAATTGAACACCTACTTAAATGAGTAGCCTCTCATTCTTTTAGCTAGATTTGATTATTCAAGAGTACTTTGTTCGTTTTTTTTAAATACCTCGGTTATTATGGAAAATAAAAATATCAAATAGTGTATCAATGAACTCAAAGAAAAATTACCTATCGAATATTATAAAAATATATATAGTGTTCCATTTCAAATAATGAATTTGACAGTAATTTCGGAAAAACTGAAAACGTGGCAACATTGGCAATATAATTTTCGAAACCACCATATTTTGAAACCCTGAAAATTCATAAAAATCTAACGAATGGTTACCGAGATATATGATTAACCCTATATAACATTTTTGGCACTTTGTGGTATATGCGTTCCTTGATAACAACCACGGTATCAAGATCATCTTGATTAGCTTACTTCATGTGGATTCCCACAAGAAATAAATCACATGGAGCCGCTGTTTCGGTTCTCGTCAATCAATTCATGGGAATGTGCCAGGGCCCCGTTCTGCTGAAACAAAACTAGGACAAGCCACTTCTCATCATTAGAACTGGACATTCCTAAAGAAAATCTAACTATCATTGTCTGTTTTGACATTTGAAAAATAAGGAAAAGCCCTACAATTGCGTCCCCATTAAATAATTTCACTGGGAATAAAACTTCCTATTCTGTATTTTTCGATTTTAGATTTAGAGACTGATATTATGCATTGTAAGAAACACATTGGATTTTACCTTTTCTGGTATTCTAGATCGCCCGCTTTCAGGACTAGGCATAAAATAGATAGTTTTTCTAAATTGTTTTATAATTTTACTTATTTAAGGGCTGGAATGGCTCACTGGTAGGAGGGCCAAGCTTTGGATATACTAGTCCAACTGCTTTCCGGTTCGAATCATTCCAGGGGTC
>JABXWE010050655.1:0-14933 GCA_014611495.1 Limonius californicus
TAATAAAAATAATTTCAACTTACCTGGAGTAAATAATCAACAGTGTTTTCATTCTCAAAATTGTGAAGTAAATAAGTGATGGAAGCCTATTAAATAGCAAAGTGTTATTTATACTACATGAAAAGGAAGAATTTACTTACCATTTATTTAATATTTAATAAATTTCACTGTAACTGGAAGCGATTTATCAAGAGCAAGGTCAAGCTGAGTGGAGACGCTGTCATATGTTATTTGGCGGCAAATTGCTGAGATCGCATATTTAGGAAGCTGATATACACAGTGCTACATCAATACGAGGATATACACCCGGAGTCAACATTTATAAGGAAATACAGATAAGTTTTAATTAATTTTATTGTATAAGTGTTGAATTGATTATTGTGTTTTATAACTATCAATCCAGTGAAGCCACGAATTTAAAAAAAATAACCCTGAGAATTTAAATTGTATGTATGCTATTATGTTTAAATCATTTTATGGGCGTAACCAATTTTATTAAAAATGTATTTAAGCTAGCCGAGGCATTATAAACCAAAATTTACATTTATTTATATTATAATTAAATCTATAAAGAGTCTACATAGCAATATATATATTTATTTTCGGTACAAATCGAGATCTTTTGGAGTTAGAAACTGTACAAGATGAGATCCTTTTTGCAAGGTGAGATCCGAATTTGGATCTCGTCTTGTATCCATGTGTATATCGTACTCATTCAAGAGGACATGTGAAGGGGTGGTGAAATTCAAATTTTTGCCCGGAGCTCATCGTGTACACATTTTGGGCGATTTTATACTCTAGAAGGTCATCTAACTCCACTGTAGAGAGCGCTGCAGCGCCGTTTGTGTATAAAACCTCAAGATGTATTTTGCAGTCAACTTGAGATCCGGCATGCTTGGCAACATCGCAGATGCTGTTGCATCTTGATTTCTTGGAAAAAGGGTTTGCTAATCGCTTCGTTAGTCGAACGACCGCATTTTGTAATTTATTTTAAAATTACTTCTATGCGTGTGCATGGGAATCTCGTAAATAGTAAGAGCTACAAATTCGGTCCTTGTTCTTCCTGTTGTTGATTCAAAATTATTTATTTGTGTGGTGGTCACAAACTGTTCTATCCCTTTTGTATCTGTTCACATCTTCATGTGGTAATGGTTTTTACTTTTTAAGTTTTTTTGTATTTTGCATGTGATCTTTATTCTTTAATCACTTGAGTGGCTGCAGTGCAGTGGGAGATACAGAAATAAAGAGTTTTCCATAAAAATATAATTTAAAAAATCCAGAAATGAGAGTTCGAATGGAAAACGGATCTTTAACCGTTGCACCAAGCTGATGCACTTCACACGTCGGCTTAGACGGTATGAGTTTTCCACATATGTAAATGATTTTCGCATGTATTTAACTTTGACGTATGATATAACTTTGTGCCAATTTTTAATTGTCGTAGCATGCCTACTATTAATAGCCTTGTAACTCTAACAACGTCCTCTCATTATTAAGTTAGTTATAACTTAAAAGGCACTTGAAGGTACAACTAAGTCTGAGAAAAATAAAATCAATAAAAATGAAACCCATTCTAAATGGACTTGAATCTGAGTCAAGCTTGAGCAACGTCTAAGAATTTGACTCTAAAAAACATAATAATAGTCTACCGTTATAGCGTCTTCACGCCTTTGAGAGAGTAACAGGTACAACTGCTGCAGTCCGTTCCAATTGATAAGTCGAAAGCAAAGGAAGTCGCGCAGTTACATAATATGGGCGTTGTAATCTGTATTATCTTTCTACTTCAGAAACTAACATATTTCTAACAAAAATTTCGGACGACAGACAGTGTTAGCTTAGGCCGATTGAATGAGCGGTAGGTGGGACTATGTTACAAGGGACGGCAGCCTTTTCTGACAAAACGCTCGCCTTATGAATTGGAACTTTTGTAAGGCTGGTCGCCAATATGAGGGTGGCCAGCACTGCGCTCCAGCCTCATATTATTACCCCATGGTGTTACCCCTAAGTACTCATTTAAGGCTGAGTCGACTCAGAGACCGAAATTCCCTTTACAGAAACCACAGATATTCTGGCGGTTCCCGGGAATCGAACACGGGACATCTTGTGTCGCAACCTGCTGTAGTACCCACTAGGATTCGCAGTTTCTTTACTAGGAAATATCACTTACAAATTTACAGGAACGCTTTATTAGCACTAGTGTGTCAGAAATACAAACAACGATGACATCTGATGCACATTTTGTCCTGTATATTCAAAATTAACTTACCTAGGAAGCTGCCATAGCTTTCTATGCCAGATAGGTATGTGGAATTTAATCGATTGCAAATCAATACTTTATTTCAACAATATGTCTGTTAGCTATTCAGTGCCAATTTATCGAAAGTCATACCAACGGCTGGAAAAAGTAGCACACTTGATCTATGGGAAAAATATTTTACTTCAATATTGATAATTATTTCCATACCACAACCAGTTCTACAAATTGGTGATATACGTAATCCGGTACTGTTATACATTAAAATCAATTTAATACTTATTGTTTTATTATTTATGCAAACAACGATGATTTGTGCCAACCGTGAATGTGACGGTCGCCCATTTAACGTAGACTGATTTTTGCTTGTCTGTTTTACAAAATATAAGCGGCTTACTTATGGGTACATAATGAAGTAACGTAACATAGCGCAATAGAAAAATGCAAGTATCTTCTATATTTTTGAATTAATAATACTTAAGAATCAAAGCAATGTTCCAGGAATATTTAAGCCTCGTTTGAATATGGTTTCCGTAATATCGAATCAATTCTGGTATAGCATTTAGTTATACATCAAAATTGGTGTATAATCTGGTGCGGGAAAACGTTTAAAGGTTAAAGTTCTATCGGTCTTCGGAATATGAAAAGGCTGAGAGGAATCATACATCAATTAAAAGAGCACTGACCCTATAAACAATAAATAAGCCGTTGGGGAGAACGGTTCTATTGTTATTTCTTTGTAATCTCACTTCAAGTCAGTGAGTGGGCGAAGGAACCACTACTCAAACAATCTGCAATAGAATGCTAATAATGGAATTTCATTAGATACCGAAAATACGATATTGTCTGAGAAGTATAAACATTGCAAAAATGTGTTATTGCATGGAGGAAATGGTGCAGCTATTTCGTTGTAGGAATAATTTTCCGAATGACCAGGATTCAAATTGCTGTAATTTTCACAGTGTATGACATTTCGTACTTGCCATTCGCGCTCCTAAATAACAATTCGATTTATACAATTACATTTCATTAAATTAAGTTGGTATAATGAAACTATGCAAATTGCAGCATCGTCGTAATTACGTGACAATTTAATGTATCGCTACGAATGCAATATTTTCAATGTTAATATCTGAAAATGTATGGTTTCAGTCTAATATTTTCCTTTACTTTAATTATGATCATTACTTAGGTAAGAAAAGTACTAAAAGTATATGACTTCGAATATGAAAACCAAATAAGAGTGCAATTTTGTTATTCAACGTTTAGGTTGTGACGTTTGAGTATTTCAAAATATACTAAATTCGGCAACATTACGTACTACCATTAAATAAGGGTGGTAGTAAAGCTCATTAGTGCTTCAAGTTAAACTTTAAATAATGTATAACAGGTTTTGGCAATAATTGTGTAATAATTATTAACAGTTTTCCTTTAGCGTAATCAGTTAAAATGTTTTTGGAAATTAACCAATGCAATATCTATTTGCTTCTAATGGTTTAAAGGCTAATAAGAATCACTGCTTAAAAGTGAAACTTTACGGCTTCTAACGATTCTCAATTTCACCAAAATGTATATTTAATTTCGAAAACACCATGATGTGCAGTTAACCTACTTCTTTTTCGTTTTGCTTATGATCTTCCAACCTGATACTTCCAGATAGCTCTCCATCTTCTGCTGGGTGTCCATTGCTTCTTCTTCCCCTTTGGTGACATGGCTCTTGCAATTTTATCTGTTCTCATGTTATCCATTCGTGAAATATGATTGTTCCACTCGTCTCTTAGTCTTGTCACCCATTCTTCTATTGGTTGTATGCATTGGTCCCATATTTCGGCGTTTCTGTGCGATCGAGTCTTGTTTTCACAGCAATTCTCCTTAAGGTCTTCATTTCTGCCGTCTCCAATAGTTGTTTTATTTTCAAAGTATCGGCTCTTGTTTCGGCAGCATATGTTAAAACAGCCTGATAACGCTTTATACATTCAAACTTTAATCTCACGTCTTAGTTGTTCCAAGTGACATCATTTAAGCAACCGGATATTTTAGGTACTTTGTTGGCTTGCTTCCTTAATTCTTCTTGTTGTCTCTGTTCCTATGTTTGTGAAACTCATCACTTGTTCTGTTATGTTGATTTCAATTTTTAGTGTATACCGAAATAGATATTTCTCCTTGTTCTTTCTTCTTTAACAGCCCCTAATTGTCTATCCTGAGCATAGGCCTCCCTTCTTCTCTTCTACTGTTCTCTATTTTAAGCCACCTGTTGCCATTGTTTCCTTGGTTTTTCGGTGATGTGGTCGACCCATCTTCGTCGTGGTCTGCCGTCGCTCCTCCTGTTTGCTCTTGGTCTTAATTGTACGGCTGGTTTTGTCCGCGTTCCATCTTGTCTGGCAACGTGGCTTACCCACTTCCATTTTGATTTTTATAATATCTTCTGTTCGGGTTCGTCGTCTGATCTCCTCGTTCCTGATTCGATCTCTTAGTCTGATTCTTAGTATTATACGTTCGATCGCCTGTTGCGTCGGGCTAAGTCTGTTGGTTGATATAATGATAATTGACATTGTATCCATTTTGTAGGCCATCATCGGGAGGATACAAGTATTCAAGACTTTTGTCTTTAAATTCGTGAAAATTATGAGTTCTTTAGGATGTAGCTTAGTTTCCCGGTGGCCGCCCACATCAATCGAATTCGTCTTCTTATTTCTGCAGTCTGATTTTCCTTGCCTAATTTTATAGTGTGTCCTAAATAGATATATTTGTCTACTTCTTCTTCGACCCTGAGTATTGTATCCTCCGAAGTCATGATCTTGGTTTTCGCGGTATTCGTTGTAACGCCTCTTTCTTCTGATGTTGTCTTCAGTTTGGAGTTCTTCCTTGTCATTGCTGATTAGAACAATATCGGCCGCGAATAGTAGATGGCTAAAATGCCGGCCTTCGATGTTAATGTCTCTTGTTGCCCAGTTTAGATTCTTGAAGATATCTTCCATCGCGAGGGTAAATAGTTTAGGTGAGATTGTGTCCCCCTGTCTCATTCCCCTTTTCACAGGTATTTTGTATGTCATGAAGTCTTCTTCAATTTTGACCTGAATGATAGCATTGTCGTAAATATATTTTAAATGATTTCGGCATCTGCTATCTATTCTGGCTTGATTTATTGCATTGAAAGTAGCTCACAATTCGAACGCTTAGTTATAGTCCACGAAGGCTAGGCTACTGACTCAATATATTCGTTGCATTTCTCTATATAGTCTTCTCATGGTTTGAATGTGTTCTGCAGTACTGTATCCCTTGCGGAATTCAGCTCGCTCGGGAGGTTGGCAATCGTCGATTATATTTATATTAATCTATTAGTAACTATTTGACTATTTTACAAAATTATTCAGAAAAGACAACGAATCAATCGAGATCAGATCAAATGTGGAAAACGACATAGGTACGGAAATTACAAAGGAAGAAGTGGAACAGGCAGGAAAAAAGTTAAAAAATAGGAAATCAGCCGTAATGGATCAGATTCCAAATGAGTTACTCAAATATGGAGGACGCAACGTAATACACCAACTTACCAAGTTAATACAAACAATATTCAGCGAAGAAAACATTCCAGCAGAATGGAGAACAAACACCCTAATCACTCTATTCAAAAAAGGAGACAAAAAACGACCCAAGAACTACCAACTATCAATTTGCTTAATACATCATTGAAATTGACAACCAGGATAATTACTAACCGAATAACCGCAATTACAACCTTGGCTGAAGAGCAGCAAGGATTCAGAAGTGGGAGATCTTGTGTAGATGCCCTATTTATAATAAGGCAAGTGGTAGAAAAAGCTGTAGAATACAATGTACCGGCATATCTATGTTTTATCGATCTACAAAAAGCTTTCGATAGGATTCAGCTTCATGACATATTACAAATATTATATAGAAGACATATACCCACCAATTTAATTAATGTTATTAAAGATATATATACTGATAGCAAAAAACAATTAAAATAAATGGCACTCTCAGCGAGGCTATAGTTGTCGAGAAAGGGGTAAGACAAGGTGACTCGCTCAGCCCTCTCCTATTTAATCTTATTATGGATGATATAATTAAAAGCGTAAGTAATCTTAGAGGATACATGATGGGAAATAAAGAAGTAAAAATCCTGTGTAATGCCGATGATGTCGTACTATTCGCGGAACAAGAAGACGACCTACAAAGACTCTTATATCAATTCACTAAGACTGCCAAATATTACAATATGTTGATTTCAACGGAAAAAAAAAACGATGACAATTACCAAAGAGCCAGTTCGGTGTAAATTGGAAACAGATGACAAGATTATAGAACAAGTAATGAGCATAAAGTATGTGGGAATCAAGATAACAAGCAATGGTTCATTACAGGATGAAGTAGAAGAGCAATTATTGAAAGCAAATAGAATAGCAGGCTGTTTAAACACCACAATATGGCAAAATAAACAATTGGAAACGAAGACGAGGATTTATAAAGGGACAATTAGGCCCGTCATGGCGTATACAGCCGAAACAAGAACCGACACCGCAAAAACACGGCGACGCATTGAAACGACGGAAATGAAGATACTGAGACGAATAAGGAACAAATCGCTAAGAGATAGAGTTAGAAGCACAGAAATTCGTCACATGTGTAATGTAGCACCAATAGGAGAGTGGATAGATGGCAGAAGGCAGGAATGGAACGACCACATTAGTAGAATGGACAGTGAACGCCTAGTACGAATAACGAGGGATAAAATTCCAACAGGAAGAAGAAGCGTCGGAAGACCGAGAAAAAGGTGGAGAGACAGCTTATAGTGCTCAATAAACTGGTATGGAACAGGCACTAGCCTATTAAGAAGGAAGAAGAAGAAAAAGAAGATTAGTAACGATTTTGACTAGTAATTTGCAGGGGTGTGGCAGGAGGCTTATAGGTCGACAGTCGTCGATTTTGAGTTTGTCGCCTTTTTTGTATAATAGGACAACAACGGAGTTTTTCCAAGTTTTTTACAAGTATTTTTATAAACTCTAGTGTGGCTACACCTCCTAGTTTTATCATCTCTGTAGTAATCCCGTCCGTACCCAGGCCCGTTGGGATAGAGCATGCTCTATTTCATCTGTGGTAATATCCAGAATTTATTCTGACCCGAAGTTCGTTATAGTGATCTCTTCTTTCAGATTGCCGTTTGTGTTCTTCAGCTGTTGTATTCTAATTTTCCCGTTTCTCCTTTCATTTCTTAAACATTTCATGTTCTTGTTAATTTAAATTGTCGACCGTATAAGTTCTGCGTTATAGCTCCTTATGATTTTTCTAATATTTCATTTTCGTTTTGGAGTATACGTTCTCTGTTTTGTTCTTATGTCGTTTCTTAATTTATTTTCTAGTCTAGGTTTATCAGGTCGTCTCTGTTCGTCAACATTCTTCTTAATTCTGCCAATTTGTCAATTTTATTTTCCGGTTGTTGTTTTGTAGGGAAAACTTGTTGTATTAGCTTGATTCTTTCTGCCTTGGTATTTATTTTGGATACTTACTTATTGTTTTAGTTTCCCATTATAATCAGGCCATTAAGGACATTATACATGTCCAGAAGTGTCAATATAAATTATAGTTCTACATTATCGCAGGCCTGTCCTATGTTTATATAGCACCATATAAATGCTGGCTTATTATATTCTAATGATTTTTCCGTCACTTGTCTGATGATAATCGTCCAGTTATAGCACCTGGTTGCTCATCTTGAAATAACAGTATTTGGGTGATTTTATTTGCAATGATTTTAGTTGCAACATTTAGCAATGTACTCAACAGATTTATTCCACTATAGTTTTCGGGGTCCTGTTCTTCATCTTTCCAGATATTGGTAATATAATAGCTACTTTCCACTCATCGGGCAACATGGATCAGTTGAAGATTTCTGGTACTAATTTTATTATTTCGGCATTTAGTGCATCACCGGCATATTTTAGCATTTCATTTGTAGTTTCGTCTACTCCAGGTGTTTTTCTGTTGTTTAAATTGTGGATTATATCTTTAATTTCTTCTTTATGTACTTCTACCGCATACCTTGATCGTACCTTCTTCTGAGAGGGTTACAGTTTCCGCCGTATAAAGGTTGGAGTAATGTGTAAAAGTTAGTCTACTTATTGTTAGCACATCTGTGGTACGCACGTATGTTTCAGCAATGAAATAAAATTTATTTAATACACACATAATTATAACCCATTCTTTAAAACGTATTACTGGTTTTTTCAATAAGGTAGTGGTGATCACATAGTATAAGAGAAAAACATGTAGGAGAAAATATTTGGTATAATTGTTGCACGTAGAATGGCTGTATGAGTACTGCATTCACTTAGATGTATATTGAGCTGATTACTTGGTTTACAATTGGAATTATAACTGCTTGCTCTTGCTTTATTCTTAGAGTGCACTTGATTCAATAATGAGCTGTGTACTCCTATTTTATTATTAGAGCACTAAGTACACAGCTCAGTATTTAATTAGTTACACCGTATCCTTAGTGAGCACACAGGTTTAATAATAACAATACGGCCACACAACACACAGCTAGTTATTTAATGATGAAATTACATAATACTTTGCCCGAGGCTATTTGTATTATTTTTCTTTGCATCACCTCAGTGGTATTCATTGCTCATTTCACACCCGCACCATCTTTCTGATAGCAAGAGGATCGGCATATTGCAATTTTTCTAAATTAAGGTATTTATGAACGCATTTGGTACATTCTGCATGATTTATAGTGAATATCTTTTAAATCAGCAATTCCGAATAAAACTTGTCAATCCAAGTCCAGCCATTTTCTTCCTGTTATCCGACCATCCACCAGAGAAGATCGCTACTACTCGTAGGAGATAAATCAGAAGATCCGATCTTCGCATTTGTGGATGTCATCTTCCTGATCTTGCCGTTTAAAGTTTCCATTTTGTGTATCTATGTTCCAACTTGAAACTGTCCATGTTATTATATGGCCAGCCCATCTCCATTTAGTAGTTGATGTATACCTACTTAATTCTATTTCCTATTTGCGTCTGACATTTGAAACTGCCTAATAGTAGTTATCATTAAATAGATAAATAAATATGGCTTCATACATTGTCATTTATAATTTTTGAGTTCAAGCTATATTTTATGATTGGGCATAGTTTTGTCGATATGATTATTATTATACAATTTTATTACCAACTGCGACACATGTGATATGACTTAAGACTTATACGCTTGACAGAAAAATTTTCGGCAATTTTCAGTCTCAATAAAAATTATATTACCACCAACCAAGCCGTAAACAGAAAGCGACTAGAGTAAATTTCACATACCCAGTTTTTAACTAATATTTGAACGAACTACTGTTTTCTCAACACTTTGCGTTGTGAAATTATTGTAGTTATTACTACATCGCATTTACAATCACCATCACCGGCAGTTCTTTATAAATGTTTTTCGTTTTAAAATTTTAATTATTTTAGTGTGTTGCCATATATGTGTCTGCAATTAGGTGCTATTAATTCGCTACTGTTCCATATTTTATGTGGATTTATTAGTTCCCTTCTTTGTAATATCTTGAATTTCATTCAGTGTTAGTCCATTTCCTTCTCTGTCAAATTCTACATTATTCACTGAACAATTTTTTCGGGATCTACAGGCTTGCCTACTAATTGCAAATATGTTTATACAACTTATTGTTCCGAATGCAATTTGTATTTTGGTGATAGTATCTTAATTTAGAAATAATGGCTGCATCCTGGAAATTCTATATCTATCGGAATAAAGCAACGGTATAATTTGTTTTGAAAAGCTAGAAGAGCTGCGTGCTTTGGGGTTTACCTTTAAAAGTAGGAGCAGTGTTTGAAAAGCAGGTTCCTATTAATAATACCTGTTTTGAAGTTTTAATTCAAGGTTAGAACATAATAATATAATACTCGTACTTAATCTGCTACTACCTCGTAAAATATATGACAAAATAAATTTGTAACAATTGGAGTCTTGGCATTGTTTTGAGTGTAAGAAAATTAAATGCATCTTGACAATGGGTTGTGAGCATTACGTTGTCAAAGGATGGTAGTTTGTAATATGGCGAAAAAAAAACACTAAATTAAGTCCAAATATATCACACACGTAGGTTGATTTTACCTTTTTTTGCTCTAACTTTAGCAGTTTTTTTAGTCTCTATGATTCTTTGGTACATGTTTCCGTAACTTTTTCATCGTATTTCAATCTGGGATATGTCTTCTAGTATTAAAAAATCGCGAAACGAACGGTCGCCTATTAAAGTGGATACATTGAGAACACAAAGATATTTTCCAACCCCATAATTGTTAAGATACCTATACTGTTTTTATTATATTACGCCTCGTATTTTTTCTATTTATTTATTCTCGTATTATGGTATTTGTTTATTTAAATGAACGATGAAATTATCGAAATGAAACACATTTTAAACGAGAAGATCGCGGGGAGGATAATACTTTTTCTGAATAGCCTAAGAGGAACCATTTAAATGTTATTTTCTTGGCAGTTAAGAATATAACACTGCATCCTTTTCTAGCTAAGCTGACCTTACGGTGTTAATACCCTCGGCAACTTGGCAGGTATGGTTTCCATTTTAATCCTACTCTGGTCTTCTAGCATTTCTAGCTAAATTAGGACATAAATACAAAGAAATTTGAAGTTTACGATAGTATTAAATATCAATTATTAATCAATTACTTTCTATAGTCATTTAACATGTAAAGTCGTTAATAGTAGGTAGGTAATTAGTTTCGTTGAATGTAATGCATTAACATTAAATAATTTTACACGTGTTCACATATGTAAGGAAGTCAATTTTAAACACCATTATCAGTTCAGTTATCAAGTGCCGTGAGAGAAAGAGTTGCCGAATCGCTATGTATAGGACTACGTACAGTTGATCGAATTGCCAAAAAAGATAAGGAAAATCTTCCAACCGTTGGTAAATGTATTAAACGTTCAAAACCAAAAACGGAAGATTTACCAGAAGGACAGAAGATGGCTGTCCGGGATGCTATATACGATATCTATCGCCAGAAAAAACCAGTGACATTGTATACCCTCATGGATGAATTTAAACAAAAAGAAATTGCGCATATCGAAAGCAGAGCGACCTTGTCCAAACTTTTAAAAACTATCGGTTTTAAGTACAAGAAAGACTGTAATCGTAGATATTTATGTGAGCAAATCAGAATTGTACAGCAGCGAGTGGAATTTAAAAAAATATAAACAAAATTCTGTGGGTTTAAAAAGACAATTAGTGTTCTTGGATGAAACGTGGATTTTTTCCAAAGGGGAAAATCGTACAAGCTGGCAGGATGAAAATGTTAAAAGTGTAAGAAAACCTAGTGGATCAGGTGGAAAAAGTTTCATTGTTTTACATGCAGGATCAAATAATGGCTTTATACAAGAAGCCAGCATAGTTTTTGCCTCTACATCAAAAAACTCTAGGTATGGATTTATAAAGTTTGAGGAACTCTGTTTTATTTCTACCCAATCTTAAAGCAATGTACGTAACAAAAGATAATCCGCTTTTCATTTTGTATCTTGCCTGCTTGGAGCTGACGTGTATAAATTCTCTGCTAAGACCAGCGTAAAAACGGTTGTCTTCTTTCGACGCACGGGAACATTTCTTAACGCAAGTGAAGTTTTAAATGCCAAGTATCTTGCAAAACTGCCTTCCCACAGTGGTTCCGACTTTAGCAGATTTTTACTTGGCCGATTTCCCACTAAAGACAATGAAAAACCACCGAGGTATTTCCGCCAAGAGCACCTTCCACGAAATGAAATGTACTTCCCACTACTTGGAGCTCTAACCAAATAGTAGGTTCTTCATAGTTCTGTGTTACACGTACAGTTGAGGTATATGAGAAGGAATCACCGCTCTCTGCGAAGAGGAAGAGCATCTAGAGTGCAGTGGTTGCCAAGGTATAGGTGGCGACCCCTGGGGAGTTACGAGAGGATTTCCAAAATAAAACAAACTGCCTTATTACTCACATAGTAAACAAAAATAAATGAAACTTAACATATCAAAATTTTCAATAAATGCAAGTACCTACACATAAATAACTGTAAAAATGAAAACAAGTTGAAAAGTAAAAACATGAATGCGATGTATGTGCTCGTTTTTCAGAAACTACCTTTTCAAATCTGGCCTCTGTATTCGATACACACACAAAAATATAATTTTCAAGTTCGAGGCGATTTCTTACTTTTGTTTTGATAGCAGTCATATACGAGAAGCTTAATTCGCACATATACGACTATGATGTAGCAAATAGCACCAAACATTTTATAGCTTTGTCCTCAATCTCGGGGTAGTCTTGTATTCTTTTGATTTAAAGTTGATCTAAGCTCTGAGAAAAGATGTCTATTTTCAACATTCCATCACATGATATTTCAATAAGTTTTTTTCATGTTTGCCAAAATTTCAGCTTATTCAACGGAATTGTCTAAAAACCGATTCAGTAGTAATTTGTTATTGTCATAACTATTGGGAATTTCTTTGGCAAAATAGTCAATGAACTGTTGTGTTACATTGTGCAAACTAACTTGCATATCTGCACACACGTGTTGAGATATTATCATATTATCACCCTTAACTAAGTCTTCCATGAGTTCTTGAACGCAATGGAATGAATCAAAATTCTTTTTTCCAATTGTAGTCGATCGTAAAACAAGTTCCTCGATAAATCCGTTAATTCTTCCCGTGGCTGTTATTATGTTAATATCGCGGCCTTGCAAGTAAGTGCTCGAAAATATCAGTAAAGAAGGCCAGCCTAAGAAGCCAAAGAAATTGAAAAATATGTTCCCACATTCCGGTTCCTCATCTTGCAGGTACATCAGAAGCTACGCTTCTAACTGGAAAACTCTTTTCAAGACGTTACCCCTCCAAAGCTGTCCTACTTCCGTGTCATAAAGATGATTTGCAATTAGAGAATCCATGTATTACACGTGTATTCGTCTAATGAGAAGTACGTGAACTTTTTAATATTTTCAACAACTTATGTGCGTATGTTTTTTGCCATGTCACTTATTCTTCTTCGGAAAGTATTATTAGAGAGGGGCATTGCTTTCAGATTGTCAGCCTCTTCCTCTTCCTTCCAACAGCTGCTGGTAAAATCAGATCTTCAGCAATTGTATGTGGCTTACTGGTTTTTGCAATGCAAAATGCAACTCGATAACTTGATAGTAGTGCTTCTCTTTAGTAGTGGTTGCTGAAGTAAAAGTGATTTGCTCCTTGTGGAGGGATTTTATCTTTGTTCCAAAGAATTCCACAGACTTTCCTTTTTTGTCTGGATGTTTGGTATTTAAACGTCGAAATAGCTTCGATGGCTTCATAATTTCTTCTGACCACATTTCTCCACAATGTATGCACTGAGGTTTCTTGGAAATAACAGTAAAACCATATTTGAGATATTCATCGCTGTAAAACCTATTTTTCTTTATATTCTTGTCACTGCCAGACGCGGAAGGTTCTAATGACCGTTTTAAAAATTTATCCATCTTTAACAAAACGAGTATAGCTCGTAGGTACTTACCGTTAAATATTTGTTATCGATTTATTGCACTCAACACACAGACAGCAGTACAGCACAACATTTTGAAATGATAACTAATCTCATTGCCGTCCGCTGCTTATATAAAGCAAAATGGATTTTCCAAATTGTTCCCGCGTCATCCAATACTTTCCCGAATATGGTGAAACTTTCCGAAAACACAGAAAACAAATAAGTAAATTGCGCCACTTAGTAATAGATGGCGTCAGTCAGCCGTTTAGCCGCTGATCCGAATGAAGGTCAGTACTACAAGAGGGGGGACGCGATAAAAATGTTGCCCAAAAGGGGATCGCCCTTTACAAAAGTTTGGGAACCGCTGATCTAAAGGAAGGAGAAGAATAGTTATATGTCGGTTTAACATAATTTTCGTGAACCGGATGCCAATAACGACAACAATGTATAATGTATAATTTACGATTGCACACTTTCTAAGGGGTAGAAATACCATTGAAATATAGCTGTAACGTAATTGTTTAAACTGGGTGTTTTAAATTACTGATACAAGCAACATTTTTATCACCTTCTTCTGCAACTGATTCTAGCACCTTCCAATTATTTACTATTTGTACTATTTTGTAACCCTTCTTCGAAAGAACTTTCATTATCCCGAGGCGATTAATAAGTAAATAGTATATGTAATACAGTTATGATTTGATGTAGAGGTTTGTAGCTAGTATTACTATTACCATTATATGCACAATGCAAATAACTGAACGTCTGCACGATTTCAACTAGTGGTGATTTGCTTAGAAAAATACTCTAAACAAATAGTTGGAGGAAAATGGTATCGATCAGCCGGTGTTTTTGTTATGAGACGCGTGCCGAATTATTGATAGCTATCCAAATGTTTTTCGTTTTCTTATCCGCCACTGCGGATCCTTTCACGTTGAAGCTGAAAGAAATTTCGGTAATTAAAATAATTCCTAATTACTCAGTCTTGCGATATCTTTAAAGCGAAGTGAATAATCTGTGCCAATGTATAAAATATGTGGGTACTTTGTGCCTAAGTACCAAATAGTTATCCAAATGTTGAAGAGTAAAGTGTTTTGTCGAGATTGTTCGGTGGATGATGATGGGCCTCGGGATTATAC
>JABXWE010050656.1:0-21315 GCA_014611495.1 Limonius californicus
TTTTCCAACATTTTAAGTTTGCGTACTTGTACTTCGGACGATTTTTTTGTAAATCTTCAAGGTATGTATTGATGACTATATATTTGTGCATAAACTACCATAAGAACCTCAATTTAAATCATAAGCATGCTACTTAGAAATTAAGTTAAGTGCAGATGGTCTCGTTCGGGTAAAACAGCATACACATATGTAGGGTAAAACGGCATACGACCCAACACGTATACCGTTTTGGGCACATATAATGTCGTTAAAAATTAAGATAAAATGAATGTGCTGTTTTATATTCAAAAATATTTAGGTATATTTAATCCTTGCAGAAATGGTTGGTACATATATCAGAAAAACTGACAAAAATGGGACGAGAATGCAATGAAAAATGCTATACAAGCCGTTCAGAGTAAACAAATGGGATGGCTTAAAGCTTCAAAAACATATGATGTCCCTTTTACTACATTGAGAAGAAGAGCTACAGATGCTAATAAAAAAAGTTAAACAATGTGCAAAAGGTCTTGGTAGATTCTCTACAACATTTACAAAAGAGCAAGAACGAATGTTAGTTGAACATGTCAAGCTCTTAGAACAACGCCTGTTTGGGCTTACCTGCGACGATTTACGACGTTTAGTTTACGATTGGGCAGAAGCTAATAACATAGACTACAAACAAAACGAAATTAACAAAATTACCAAACGAGCTGGATGGGACTGGATTAGAGGTTTCAGAAACCGTAATCTAGATCTTACTTTGCGAAAACCCGAAAATACTTCGATAGCTCGGGCAATGGCCTTTAATAAACCAGTTATAACTAACTTCTTTAAAGTATATAAAGAAGTTACCAACAAATACAAAATTACGCCGGAAAGAATTTATAACGTGGATGAAACGGGAGTATCAACAGTCCAAAATCCACCAAAAATATTTGCAAGTAAAGGGAAAAAACAAGTGGGTACAATTGCTGGTGCTGAAAGAGGAATACACGTAACAGTCGTTTGCTGCACTAATCCTATAGGGAATTACATTCCTCCAACATTTATATTTTCCAGAAAGAACTGGAAGGAAGGGCTACTGGAAGGAGCTCCGACAGGTTCCTTGGGCCTTCCTCAGGAATCTGGGTGGATGACAGGCGAGCTTTTCGTCAAGTGGATGCACCATTTTCAGAAATTCAGTCGTGCAAGTGATGAGTCACCTGTGTTACTTGTATTAGACGGACACGTCAGCCATAAAAATTGGGCAGTTTTGCAATATGCCAAAGAAAATGGCATAGTACTGTTGTGCTTACCCGCTCATTGTAGTCATCGTATCCAGCCCCTTGACGTATCCTTCTTTGCACCTCTGAAAGCCTATTTAAACCAAGAGGTGATGAAAAGAATTAGATCGAACAACAGGAAACCAATTTCCCAAATGCAAGTGGCTGGGGTTTTCCGTACAGCATATGAAAGAGCAGCTACTGTCGAGAACGCAGCTAGTGGTTTCAGAAACGCATGCCTTTGGCCCATAAAACCTGATATTTTTGTACCTCTTTGTAACAGTTCAATAGAAATATTTCATACTTAAGTTTTTTAGAATTTATCTTATATTTTATTATAGTGTGCCATTTTACCCACATTCGTGTGGGTAAAATGAATAATGCAACCACTAGTTAAATAAAGTTTTTTCGAAAAATGTTCAACTTGATTATTTATTAGGTACAATCCTATAAAGATCAATTAAACAGGCTATTTAGAGCAAAATTCATTTTTAAAAATGCTAACCCCGGAAAATTTATATAGCAGTTTTAAAAAGCGGTATGCCATTTTAGGCCAGTTTCCCCTACATTTAAACCTCCTTACATTTATTTCCATTGTCACTGGTTTCGCATACATCAAATTGACCACTTACTTGAACTTCTCCATCTTAATGCCAGTAACGTTGTTTATTCTTAAAGTTGTTCCATTCCAAAATCTTCTTTTACTATGTAGTGAGAAACTTCTCGATCTAAGTCTACTTCGGAATTGGTTTTCGCCGAACTTCGACCCCAAGCTCCTATATAAGGCCACTTACAAACATGTCGATGTCCATTTGATCGCCTGCCTAAGTAAATCTCCACCCTACAGCTGTGGACACATCGTCAATGAGTCAATTTACAAGGAACCGAGCGTGTGTTTTACGTCCTCATCAGTCATCCGAAAACTCCGAGAGCACCGTCGAGTTCCTAAATTTGAATTGCAAATATTTACATTAATGATATCTCTTGGAATTCTCTACTTTATTTCGGAATTACATCCGAAAAGTAACTGCCGCAAATGTAGTGTTGTAACTTCGTAGCTACTTTGGCATGTTAGCAATTTCCGGCAACTTTTTTGGTTTGGTCTACATACTAAAAATAAACAATTATATTTATTCAAAAGTTGTCTTTGTTTGAATTGCTTTAGTTCTTATGTTCAACTTCGTTAATCACATCTAGGTCAGGGAATAGCTAGTTAATTGAAAAATTGTACATATGAGGAGTACAGTACAATCGCGTTAATGTGAACACTCATTTACGGAAACAACTGATTTTATTATTTTCCTCTGTAAACCCTTACAGTAAAATTATTATTGAACGCTGTGGTAATATGACCAACCTGGTTGTATTACGTTCTTTAAGTACGCCGACTGCTATAAAAATGATATTATATGTCTATGAAATAAAGAAAGAATTAAGAATTGGTTCGCAATCGGCATCCTGTACAAGCTAATTGAAATTATCAAGGTTTACAGTTTTTTCATATGATATGGTAATAATAATAGTTCTTACACAGATAAAATTTACAAAAACCTTTTCAACCATTCGTTTATAGACAGGATATAAGTATCCGAAATTTAATGTAACAATCAATATACCTATTTCATAAAAATAAATCGGGAGCCAGAGTAGATTATCTGATCCAACGACTAGGCCTTGAACTGACCTAATTGTGCTATTCCAACTCGCTACACAGATTCGCGTAAATCGGTATCAAAAATCATCAGATTGTAGTTGGCGATAGGAGCCTAACTTACGAGACACTTATAAGAGGCAACCCCTAAGTGTTTAAAAGCTAAGTCTCTGCTTTGCGTGGAATTACCTCCTATCTAAAATCTAAACCTTCAACTGTAAGAGTAGCGCATAATTTCATTGATTTGGTGTTGGGAGAGCACATACTGAACACCTCCACGTTCGCCGCGAAGGTAATTCTTGGTCTCTTCATCGACAGCTAGTAACGAAACCAACCTTTCAAAGCACTATTATATCTATGTAAGCGTAAGGAACTAATCCCAGAAGCAGGAATAGTTTGTTAGAATACAGTACCAAATGAAATTACAAAGATGACTGCTTCCGCATCATCATATACTGGTGCGTACCCTCCTCTGAAGAAGTGGCCTCCGAAATCACGGTCACGATAAATGTCTCCTCAGGAAATTTGAATCCTAGAAAATTTAGTTCCCCAAGTGAACCCCAACTAATCAATGAAATTTCGCAAGATCTCATTCGGCAGATCGATTTGGTAATTTCTAATTTATTTTGGTACTAATTATTTTTAGAATTAAATATTATAATATATTATTAATAACCTTAAATTATTAGACAGAACGCATTATTTTCTATAAACTACCTATTTTGTCAGCTAGCTTGCTGGGACTAAAAGTGCAAGTTAACCATTTTAATTAAACCTAAAATACAAAGCCAAAATTTAATTTAAAGCACAGTTTGGAAGATGGGGTCATCAAGGCGGTATCTTGTAAGTTGTTTATTTTATCGTATGGAACATGTTTTCATATTAGATGCATTGCATTTGTCGTCGTCTTACTGTATCTTAAATTTCATATTTTAAATTGCCTTTAAAATATTGTAGATGTAATGTTGTACATTTTCAGAGGTGTTCCAAAGTGACACAAAAAATAAATTATACGAGGTGTGTTCAATGGAAACCCGTCTTTGCTTAATAACAAATTTATTCAACAATTTAATTACAAATAATTACCGTCACAGTTAAGGCACCTATCCCATTGCTTTACTAACTGACGTATACCCTGCTCATAGAATTCTTGTGGCTGCTGATTAAAGAAGTCTGCCACAACTATCTGTACTTCTACGTCAGACTCAAAATGCCGACGTTTTAACGCCTTTTTCAGCGGTCTAAAAATATGGAAATAGCAAGGCGATAGATCCGGGCTATAGGGTGGATGCTTTAAAACCTTCCATTTCTTTCGTTGAAGATTTTCTTTGACCACATTAGCTTGTTCAAAGTTTCATTGTACAGATTTGGATTGTATTTACTCAAGGTTCCTTAAACTCTATCAACAAAAGGCCTTCATGGTCGAAAAAAAAATGTTACCGTCACCTTGCCTGCAGAAGGTTGTCCTTTAAACTTCTTCGGTGGTGGTGAACTTGAAAGTTTCCACTGCATCGACGATAACTTACTGGATGGCCCAGAGTAATGGCACCAAGTTTCGTCACCAGCAACTATTGACCGAAGAAAGAGGTCTTTATCAGTATTTTGCCTATAGCCTGTGAAGTGTTGCAAAGGTAAGCCCATTCGCAAGAACTTATGTGCATTAGACAAGAGACGAGAAATCCATTCCGACCATACTTTCCTGTAACCCAGATTACGAACAATACTATGGACAGATCCTACACTCGCACCAACAATTTCTGAAATTTTTCTAATTGAAATTCGACGATTTTCTCTAATGAGGCCTTCCACACATGCCATATTGTTTTCTGTTTAATGCTGTACACCGTGTACCTAGTCGCGGCTCATCCATAGTCCCCTCTTTTCCATTCTAAAATTTTCGGCACTATTCCTTCACAATGCATGTATTGCGTATCCACAATACATGCATTTCCATACACTGCTTGCATTCGCGTATGAATCTGCAATGGCTGCACACCCTCAGCGCTTAAAAATTGTAGGACCGCACGCTGATCAAACTTGGACGGATTTTCTACAACAAACGCCATTTTAAAATCGAAGTTTTAAAAGTCAAAATTCAAACGCCAGACACTTATTAATGTGTTGCTTGCAAACATTACTAACATTAACAAACGTCATAGGAATTATTGCATTCGTTTTCAAGGCAAAAGTTGATCAAAGATGGGTTTCAGTTGAACAAACCTCGTGCAAGAAATATTACCCAAGAGTTTTTTAAATGTATACTTGTAGTTAATACAATATATATATGGTTTTAGCACATACATTGACAGTTTTAAAGTTGAAAAAAGTTTACCTTAAAGTTGCAATAGTTTTAAGAAAATCAAATTAATCTTAGAAACAGAATAGCAGAATTTCAGTCGTTTTAATTCCCGTAATCTTAAAAATTTAACTGTAAATTAAATTTTAATGCTTTAATGCTTCTTAGAAATTTCGACTTTTAACATTCTGTTGAGTTTGCAGGCCATTTTGGAAACACCTTGTATATGAGAAAAACGCATTCGTATAAAAAAATTGTTTTAAACTATAGGTATTTCATATTGATCACATTCGAAAAAGAAGTATTTTTATACTATATGTATTATATATTACTTACGTGTGTATATGCATAGTTCTGATTGTTGATGTATATTATTAATAAAAAAAAATTCAAATGAAATATATAAACAGTTGTAGGGAGAAATGTGTGGGTATGTCTGATATATTGAAGCACAGCGAATCTTTTGTGGTTAAAGAAGTCTTGATAATGGTAACCACATGTAAAGAGGCGTGTTATCAGGCAGAAGGACCATTGGCCGGATTGTTATAATATAACTCTTGTACAAATAAATGAAATGCAACCAACATTGTCTAGATTTTTGAGTCTGATTTTCATAGGTTTTGCTTGATTCATTCCTTCCATTCAGCACTTTGCCCATTTTGATTTTGAATTATATTAAAATAAACAGTGTCAGCAGTAATAATTACTTAAAAAATGGATCAGAATTGTTCTTGTTTATCAGAAATATGATGAAGCACCTTAAGCTTTTCCTTCTTTTAAATCCCAGTAAACATCCATCTGCTTGTTGCTGCTGTAATCGTTTCCGGTATTTTAGTCGCTAGCGAACTTTCTGACCAACAATCATGTTTTATATATTCGCGACCACCTCGCTACCGAGCCAAACACTGAGAATCTATAGAGCGCGATCAAACTTAATTTCAATCAACAGATTTGATTATTTCTTAAATGTACTCATCCGTTTTTCAAAATTACAAAATTAAAGCTTATTTCTTATATAGGAAATATAAGCTATTTAGTATTTAGCAAAAACTGTCTTAAAAACACATACGAAAATTATAAAATTATTTTTATACAAGAATTATCTACAACTTCTGCTACAAAGAGAGATCTTTAATTTCAGAGAAGGTAAGTATATGTAGTTTTTCATTTCTATCCATGCATTAATCTATATACAAGTAGTTTCTGTACCATTTCTACTACTAATTTCTATCTCTTCAATCTACTACAATAGACAGTGTACATAACTCGCTTTCATAAAAATCGCGTTGCAACGTATACAACAAAGTTGGTGGATCAATGTCTTCTTTACCAGTTGTCGGATAAAAGACATCAAAGGAAAAACGGGAGCAAATTTATATAAAACAACAATACCTAAAATGTAGTTCGAGTGTTAATGTTTGTATTCGACAAACAATGATTGTGTCCCAGTTCCCTTTGATAATTTATTATATAATATTGAAATAAAAAGAGCAAATGTGAGTTTGTGGAGTTTACAAATTCCATTCTCGAAGAAATTTACAAGGATGCTAACAGCATTAAAACAGCAGATTCTACTTAAATTATTTCGGATTAGGAAAAATTCGATATCTATAATCACATCTTGGGATACTCTACTGGTTTCAGTCTGTGGAATTTAACTACGAAAATAAAATTACAACTAAAAAAATGTTATTTAGGGGCCAGGCGACGCAGCGCATGTTATTTATTCCTTAGATGGGCACGAACGAAAGTTCCAATACTAATTTTGTAATTAGTGAACCAGGCCATATAAAAATGCTGATCAACATGCTCATTAAGGTTCGTTATGCAAATGAAGTCGTGTTCCTCGCCTCTTGTCTTATCTCCTGATAAGAACGTGGATTTCATAGGGCTGTTTCAAGTGGGTGGCCCATCCCTCTTCTTGTCAAATATTAAAGCACGTCCCACCTGAAAAACTAACAAAAATTGTAGGTTAATTTTCAATAACAAATTAGGAACTAGAGGGATTTATTTACTTCAGAATGCAATGAATTAAATTCGAAACAAAGCATTGTTAGTAAATCGTATCGCTCGTACGCTGCCAGACAATAATATTAATTTTCGGCTTGCATCTGTCTCACAAATTTCCATTCAAACTAACCAATTTCAATTTAAATGCCACACATTTAGCTTACAGCCCTGTCAAGTTTCATCACGCCATATGCAATGCATTCGTTTCATCAGACGTGCTAGTTTGAAATTTAATATGCCCATACGAAAAAATTACGACGCACAAATCAAAATTATAGCAACCAGAACCGCGGCGGTTGGAAAGCGGGAAGTTTCATCAATTTCCGAAATGCCATGTTGCTTTATACATTATACTTTATGCAGAATAAAAATTGTGGCTTTATATGAAAACTTACATATATTGACTTTTTAATAACTTAAGAATAAGTAACTGAGATTTACAATGAATGATTTATATAACTATTATGGATTATACAACACTCGATATGAACAAAGTTGAGTGTAGCAGAATTCTTTCATTTCATCCTCATATTCAAGCTTAAGGCAAATAAATGAAAATTGCATGACGTACACCTTTGCAGCTTATATAGGGTGGCCAAAGAGCGCTAGAACAGCGATGACGATTCTATAGTAAACATAACCACACATATTAATTATAGTTCTGCAGGGCCGTAAACTGTGAGAATGAAAACTATTTCTGATTCTACAGACTTCACAAGACAACACAGAGCAAACTTATATATATTATTTTTTATAGAACATGCTCTGTATAGTTAACAGTCTAAAATAATAGTCATAAATAGGGTTAGGATACTAATGCACTAAAAACTTCAAAATATGCATGCAAATATGCATCAAAACTATCCAAAATATGCAAAAATTTTTGAAATCCAAAATTATTCCATTATAATTAATTAAATTATAAAAACAAATCATAATTACATTTAACAACAACGTGGTGTAATACATTTTCGAATGTAAATTTGCGCTTGTTGACGGCACTTCGTCTAATTTATTAATGAAATCGTTTTTCTTGAGTTTAGTTAAACCCTTAACCATATCTTCTACTATTTTAATGCTGTCTTATAAAGATAATCCCTTCGCTTCTAGTTTAGAGATTGCAGTTGAAATGCAAGCCAAATTAGAATAAAAAATCAAATCTTGAATACTTTTTTTTCTCAGAATACCCTGTACTTCTGCAATGCCCTGTGCTTCTTGAGAGTCGATTACATTAACAACTTTCTTCACAATTTCAAAATTTTCAGCGTACTACACAACAGCGTCGATGCAAGTTTCCCATCTTGTAATGATTGGCGTGGGCGGAAGTGGAACGTCCCCCGCAACTTCCTAAAACTTCTGCACACGAGCCGGTGCTTTGAGAAAAATCTTTTTTACAGACGATATCAGTACGTTAACGTTTGAATAAAGATTGCGAACTAAGTCAGCTACTCTGTGTAAACCATGTGCTAAACAGGTCACTTATATCATGTTTGGATACCAAATCTACAGCACTCGCATTGCTTTGCGCATATATGGTGTAGCACCACTACACTCGTACTTTTTCATATAAAATTCCAGAGGGCCACAATAAGCTTAGAGAGTCGTTGAAAAAAGCAGCAATTGTTGAATGATTCACTTAGTTCAAGACTTTTAAAGTCAGCAAATATCATTTATTTTTTCTTTCTTAATCCTTAATATACCAAAGACAAAATTTGCTACGCATGTTTGTCCTGCACCGGTTGTTTCATCCAAATACACCCAAATACTGTGATTCTTTACTTTTTCTCTTGGTTTGTGTAATGTTGCTGAATATAACTCGGAAATATAATTTTTTCTTAATGTCGATTCGTCAGGGATATTCTGTTTCGTGTACTTTTCCAAAAAATTCCAAAGAATGTCATTCTTTAATTTAGCCAACGGAATATCAGCTCAAATAAAAGCCTTACAGATTTCTTCATTAAATTCTGAACGTTTACGTCCAGGCCGTGGTAAAGCAGAAATTAACACTTGCCGTTGGTTATTCTCCCTTTTTCGATTTTTATTACTCCATGTTTTCCGGTTTGGAGATGCTGCGTAAGTTGGATCTTTTTGGTTCCCGCAACAGGAACTTCGCAGTATTTACAAAATAACAGACGCCCATCTGCTTTGAAATCATCATAGTCTCTTACAAACTGGTTTAAAATAACACTTATACACTTTTTTCTTTCTGTATCTGGAAGATGTTAACACACTATTGGAACTAATACACTACTGATTGTTGATGAAATGATGAATTGTTAAACTTTCAACCTTCACAGGTTTTCCCGTTAACGCAACAGGGCCACTCAAACCCTGGTAATCCTCTTAGCATTTCCAAGTATTCTGGGTTTCCGAAGCTTAACAACTAAGAAAGTATCTGCCTATTCAGAATACACAATGAATGACTTTAGAAGATTATTTAAAGTTTCTGGAAATTTCCAGACTGAATCTGTACTTGATAACAAACAATTGTATAAATATGCAATTTAACCAGATAAATGCTGCAAATTATACATTAATGCTTAAAACAATTTAAATATGCATTTATTAACAAAAATGTCTAAAATATGCAAATGCATAATTATCCTAGTCGTAATTTCAACAGGTTTAATTTTATTTTGTGCTTTATACATACATATTTCGATATACGGTATGTCATTTTCAAAAGCAATATAAACATTTGTAGTTGACTCAGCAGATTATATAGCATAATGGCTATCACAAAATATTATTGAAGTTACTAAAACCGAGCACCCTGTATATTTATACATTATATTTAAAATTAATTACATGCACATTAAGACGTGGGTTATACCATGCTCGAAGAGATTTTTTTTTTTGAAAACTTTACTTAATTGGCTGTATTACTAAACTAGGCTATACTTTTAAACAGTTTTGTCGTTAGTATCAAAAAAACATTTTCCCCATTCTTTTGGTACCTTAAAGAAATAAGCTTCAAAATCTAAACATAGTTAAAGTTGTAAAGATCTCAGAATTTGATTTATTGTACGGGCTGCTTATATTTGAGAAACCATTTTGTCAATACAGATTTACATATTTCTATCTCACATTTGGTCCTTAAGGATGTCTTCATATAACATTTTGAAGAAAAAAAAAACTGTAGAGTTACTATAAAGCATATCAGACATGAAATTAAGAATATGTACAAAACATTGTTGTAGATGTATGTAGAAATATCAGCAGTTTTGTTTGTAAGCCATTTGCAGTTGTGTTCAGAAATGTGTTGTAAATCTCTCGTTGATTGCTATTGTATCTTTTCTAAATCAATTTATTTGTGAATATTTGAGTTCAAGATGGGACTCAACTACCTGTTATGTTATTAGAGTTTTTGCACAACATTATTTTCAAAATAAAGTAAGGCTATCGTGTAAGTTACCTAACAACATCCTCTATATTATATGCTTTCTGCTGGGTTAAATTAGATATATTATTTTCAATTAGGCATTCTTCAAAAATGTATATTGTATTCCTGTTAAATAGAAATTGTACTCTAATTTCCCACATTTTACTGTTTCTATTCGTAAAAGCTACTTTTAAAATTGGAAAAATTGCAAAGTAAGTGTAGTTTTTTTTTTGCTATTTACTTTTTCGCTGGATACAGACGGAACATATTTTGCTAGTCATGTGTAAATTTTAGATTCAGTATCCAGGATCGAACCTCGAGTCAGCTCCATGCCAGATGATGATAATGATGAGTGCAGCGTTCGTTCGCGCTGTATTACCACCCTGTATAACATTAATTTCAGCGAATTATTCGCAACAAATAAATCAATAGCGGCAAATTATAAAAAAAAATTAAAAAACAAATTTGCGTTTTACAAAGGAAATTTGATAGAGTTTTTGAATACGGTCCTGAGCTATTTGATTTGTTTTACAGGCTGGACGCTTGATCAAACAAAAATTTAATATTTGTTTAAGAAAAAACTCCTAATGGATATAGAAAGGAACGTACATTCAATAAACAACACGACGAACACTTGATCGATCCAGTGCCCTTATTTCCCTGCACATTCCTCAAAATTTTGTATCAAATTACAGCTAGTAGTTGCGACTGCGGCAAGCATTCCGTGCCACGGAAATATTTAACCACTCGCAATTCTATAAGAAATGCACGTGCTGCACGTGCAGTTGCGAGTGCGTGACGCCACGTGTCATAACAAATCTCAATCAGACCGCCATTTACCCTCCATTGTAATATTGCAAAATGTGAAACAGGAGTACAATACTTAATTTAAATGTTCTGCTATGAAATTCCGTTCCCTGATAAGGGCTATTATTACGTTAGTTCTGGTTTCAGTTGGTATTATTTAATTATATTCTCATTCCAAAAGAAACAGTCCCAGTTTAAAGGCAAGACCTCAAAGCATATGGCAACTTTATTATTAAATTTAAATTGTTAAATTTCGCGGTAGAAAAATCTATAAAAGTGGGATTCGGGTATATCAAAATAATTAAATATAAACAGAAAGTATAACTTTTATTTTTTTCTAGAATTACAAAACACCAAAACATAGACAGCATTATCATAATTTACTAGTTAATTTAGTATCTAACTATAGTTGAAAAGTTCTCGAATAATTCCAAAAAAAATTTATAATTTGCCCTTATTAAAGTAATAAAGTTACTTGTGTTTAAACGTAAGCTAGTTGATAAAACAACAATATTTTTACTACAGTTGGATTTTACAGAAATCGAATTGCGCAAACTATAGCTTGCATTCTTTAAAACGGGTTACTTCAAGAAGTGTTATTTTATTTAAACACATTTCTAGAAAAACCTACAGGAAGTTGCCCTAATAGCTCTAAAAAATTTAATTAGTTCACTGATTTTGTTACACTGAAAGTGTAATATGGGAGTGATTCTAAAAGTTCCTGGTACGAATAGTAGTTCTAAAATTGTTTGGGCCAGGAACTGGTTCGTTTGTTATATCAATGGGTGCAAAATAGCAAGTCATTCTGTCAAGTAGTTGTTTGCATACAGTTTGTTGAATACAAATTTTTTTACAAATTTTTTTAAATTTTATTTTAGAAAAGGTTTGTTGGCAATTACGTCAATATGGAAAATATTTTAGAAGACTATGTTCTTTCATTTTCTACTGTCTAGGTGAACTCTTGAATTTATGCACAGCATCTTTGCAAGTATGCAAGACGACATTCGCAATTAGCGTCCAGTAAGTGCAACAACACTAAAACTCCTTGAAAAATCCATGATATTAGTATCACTGGGAGTTATAAGTACGTATAGAGATAAGGTTAACCTTGTGGGTGAATTGAACAAAATATTATTGAAAAAAAAGCCATTTTCCAAAGACTAAAGTTAACAAACATATCCAGAGAAGTATCGTTTGTACCAAAAAACTTAACGAACTGAAATTCTATTTTCTGCCATAGCGACCTTAGTCACCTGATTTAGCTCCCGTTTGATTAATTCAAAGAATAAAGTCCACGGTGAAAAGCGATTGTCGTCAAATAAAGTAGTGAAAACTGAAACATTTTACAGGCTTTGAGGCATCAGAGTTTTGTGATAATATCTTCTAATGTATGCATCCTCAGTAAATCATATTATGGTGAAATCACAAATGTGTAATATCCGAGTTACTGTTCTTCACTAACGCTTCATGAAAACCCTTCACGGACTATAATTTATAAGGATGTTTTAATGAACACACGCCACGAAGGTGGCCGAACTTTCAAGATGATATTTATTGCATATTGTTTGTACGAGCTAATTTCGTCTTCAGACTCTAAATTGGTTTTGACGGGCAATTTACAGTTGTTTCCGTTTTTGAATTATTTGTGCTGTGTTGCCAGCACGCGGGTGTTCCACCTGTATTCAATGAGTCACTTTTAATAACCGCTCGTTGTATGCAACTCGATAATTAAGTGCTCTTTAATTATCGTGAAAATTACTTAGAACAAGTTAATGAAACGATACCATCCTTTTACTAAATTGATGCGTATCAACGTAATAGATATGGCATGTTAATCAAAGTTTTGATACAAAAAAGCTCATTTTTCGGATTATTAGCATCTAGAGGCACTCGGCTGCTCCCAGTAGGTACTTTCAGACGATTGGTATTTAATTCCATCCAATTTTTGAGATAGTGTTTAATCTTAATATTTTGTTTCTTATACAGTGTTCGTGTATGTAAGTTGTGCACCGCACGCAGTCGTCAAAGAAAGGAGCGCATTCCGAAGTTAAATTAAATTCTTTATTTGATTTTTGACAAAATGTTTGTTGAAATGGGTTGGTGTTAGAAGCGCAAGATTCTCACGCAATAAACCCGGTTTCGATTCCCGGCCGGGGATAGATTTGTAGGATTTAAGTTTAACTTCCTCTAGCAGTAATATAAATTCGTTTTCACCTGATATTGTTTATTTAATAAAATTAATTTTATCTTACCTTTTGCCAATGGCTCGTTAAACCCTACTTATAGTACGAGTTGGCACTGTTAGTATTAACATAGAAAATAGAAATTAGATTAGAAAAGCAACTGATAATATCCCTTATTCTAACCAAAAACCAGTGGCAGTGTAAAAAATTAAAAAGAAAGCCGTCCCGGGTCGGAAATCCAAACCGAGAGAATCTTGCGCTTCTACACGAGACTATTTCGATGTTCATTGTCAAATGTCATAATGACTGCAATCGACAAGACAAATTAATATGTAATTTCAAAATGCCGCCTTAAAAAGTGTTGGGGAAGACAGCATTCGCGCAACTTTGTTTCCCGTTGTGATATTTCCAAGTAGATTTATATCTATTTTGTTACATTTTTAATTTGAACTGCCGAACAAAATTCAAATCATTTTAAAATAATTTTAGGAGAACTGATGAAGAAAACAATTCCTAAAAATGGAGTTTTACAGAGAACAAGGTTCTTAGTAATGCACCCACTCAAAATTTTAATTCTTGAAAAAGTCATTTTTATGGTAAGTTTCTAAAAATGGTTTAACCCAGTTGTAAGAACCAATAAATAATTCTGACAGTGCATATACATATCTACTCGTATGAGAATCTGACCAAAAATGAGTTTCCTAATAAACGAGATCGCAAACTGATTCATCTTGACAGACTCCCCTGTATATTACGTAGTTAGTAAAAAAGTGTTCAAATAAAGGCAATCTAATACAAAACAACTTCCCTAATTAACGTTCACGAGCACAAAGCAACAAGAAGAACGCCAGTGTTTTGTAACGTGAAATTATTGTTTACTGTGATGCTACCGCCAACATATTAAAACTGAATCTACTAATTTCCGATAACTGATTGATCAGGCGATGTTCTGAAATTTGTTATGGAAGTATATATAACCACTTCGGAGAAAATTAGTATACTACTACATCACATTTTCCAACGAGATTGATATTTTCGTAAACAATATTTTAAAACATGAAAAGGGAAATATTTTGGGACAATAGAAACCGTGTGTAAAAACAATGCCACTCACAATAAAGACACAAAAAATAGTTTGGCTTCCTAATAGAAGAAATAAACCACGGAAAGTCTAAGGATTTAAAATCAATTTTACGTAAACCAAATATATCGTATACAATGTATATGTTGATGATGTATACTATTCATCAACAGCTGAAAAGAAGCAAACCAGTCTATAGATTGGAGTAAACGAAATAGAAGGTGCACTACAAAAATTACGATCTAAAAGTAAAAATGAAACTAGAAGAAATAGAAGTAACATACTCTACAATCCTTTTTCCTGCAATATTCTAAAAGAAAATTAAGCTATATCAGCAAATCTAGTTTTCATACGAAACATTTTGAGATTGAAAGTTAAACTTAATAACAAAATTAGGTATACCTAAATATAATCTATTGTGCACCTTATTGACTTAAGTACAAATCATGTAGTGCTTTGTTATCTTCTTTTTCTTCACAATTAATCTAAATAACAGTTTATGTAACTTTCATGTAAATAAAAAATTCCTATGTTTCTAAAATTAAACTTGAAGCATAGTTTTCATTAAATTAACATTCAAATTTGTGTACTTGCTATGTCGCTATATTTATGTCTATCTGTCGATAATATCGAGTGTCAATCATAATCTCCTATAATTTACTTTTTTTCCATAACGCTATGCAGTATCTCCCAGATTGAGTAGGCTACCGAGAGTATCTTTCTTACTATTACCATAAGCAAATAAACACTGCTTATTTGCCTATGCTATTACACACAGAGATTTGTTTAAAAATGTTTAATTGAGTGCTGCTTCAGATTCTGTTGAGAAAAATAACTGACGGTGTCGCAAAACGGTGGGGACTGGGGCACACTGTATATCTGATAGTAATAATAATATAATAATAATGGTGAGGCTCTATACCCCATGTATTTAAATTTCTCTTTGTGAAATATTTCTAAATCCCCAAAATATTTTAAGTTTTGGATTTGGTGTGTTGTTTACCTTACAGTTTGATTGTAAATGATTGAGGCAAGTTATAATTTACCGCCATAAGAAATTATTGTCATATTGGTAGCAAATATAGTAAACCTGCCAGCTGTTTATTTCTCATCAATGGCGTCTCAAATAGGGATATCTGAGATATATGTTAATTGTTAATAACGATTTTAATCAATAGTTTTTTCTTTTTAATTAAAACAATTAATACATAATAAATTTAGAATTTCGTCTTAACAATAAGTGAAAATATTCAAATTTAATTTAACAAATAAAAATTAAAACGGTGAGTAACAGCAGAAATCATAAATACGGCGACCATGAAATATGTATTTTTAAAAAGCCCCGCCCCTATATTGATGTAGCCACAATCAACATGTGAAATACACTAAAATTTGTGGCGGTAAATTCAAACTGTCCTCAATCATTTACAATAACACTGTAATTTATACCGTTGAAATTTATTAACATGGTAAAGCCTGGAAATTAACGTTTTTATACTATTCTACACATTTTTCTATTCCCCAAGCCCTTTTTACCCTTTTAGCTAATTAAGAGTCTTTTCACCAGCGGTTTGATATTACGTTTCAAAATTAATAAGCGCATCACAGCCATTCCATTAATTTCCTGCACCACACGTGCATAACAATACAGCAACGGAAAATTGCAAGCTGTACATCGACTTATTGATCTTGTAGAAACAATACTGTAACTCCGGCATGTGATTGTTTAGTCGCGGCGAGACCATGCAATATGCATGCGGTTTTTAATAAGCATTCCCCTAACTACAGCGCCCAGAATATTATTAATTAGGGCTGCTTTCCCTCTGATAACGCAGCCCCAAGCAAACCGTTTGAAGTGCTCTTCTTCAAATTACCGCTTGCTATGATTGCGACTGCATATAACGTGGGCTGCTAAGAGATTATATTGGTTTACCGCAGATTTACAGGTATTTAAAGCAGTTTGCGTGTTTGGGGGTGAAGTTTTCCGTCCGAAATTAATTTTTATGCAGGACACGTTAGAAACTTCCAGATTGCGGTTATAACGGTACGATAAGTTGGTGCAATGAATTTTTAAAGGGATTATTAAAATTTATGCTACAACGGGGCTAATTTATTAAGAATTTAATGTATTTTTCTATATTAGTGCAAGGGAATAGCGTGCATACACGGGCATTTTGTGTTATCATACAGTTACAATAAAGTGCTCCCAGGCAACACTTCTACTTGAAATCAATATTTATAGAAACCATGGCAAATGCCGGAAGCAACTAGAAAACAATCTAGAAGTTGAAGTTTGATAAGTTTGAATAACAAATCAATAGAAATGCTTATACAAATAAAAAGTTTCTAGTTTCACATCGAGCATGTTGAATTGAAAACTGATATGGAATATATAACAGATAGAACAGTATCAAGAGAACAATGAGTTTTAAACTTTTCGTTTTTACATTTCGAGGTAATTTCTATATAGGAACAGATTTCGTGCTGAAGTTATTTTACATAAACAAACCTCCTAAGATTGAAAGATATTTTTTTGTTTAAAGTTTACAACTCAATTAGGCTGTTATTTTTTACCTTTAAGAAAAAATGCTTACTGCATAGGTCATAATTTCGATTTTAAAAAGAATAATCCAAATTGGTAGGATAACAGAATTAGAATAGACCTTCCATATTGTTTAATTACTTTAATTTGTTCCGTGTATAATCCATAAAGGAATTTACCTAAAAATAATATTCCGTGGATATTTCTAAGGTAATTCAGGCATGGTTCCTCTGAGACATTCTTTAAATTCTTTATCGTGTGGTAGGTGCCTGAAGTAGTTAACTACCTAGCTTTATAAAATCTTCAGACGAAACTAAGTATTATCTTCTTCCAAGGTGAAAAATAAAAATTCCACACTGACACTTATGCTCATTATAATAGAGTATTTCTTAATTTCGTTGTTTGAAAGAGAACACACCCTAAAAAAAGTGATTTCATTGTCTACAATCCACAATTTTACTGTGTATTTACATTAGCAACAATTATTGCAATCTTTGATAAAATAATGAGTAATTTTATAACCTAACTTCCTGAAATTTTAATATATACCAATCGGTTGTTAGTACTAGACCTGTCGGTTTAGGGACCTCGATGGCGCAGTGCGAACAAGCGCTGACAGTCGAGGTTGAGGCGCCAACCGTATTTCACTTAGTTAAGTTTAGGGTGCATGTTGCATGAATGGCCAGTATGTAAAGATCGCCCGCGCCCCCTGTAGTAATGCGAAAGCGGTTTCGGGAGGGGTGGTGTGAATGTCATAAAATAGACCTGTCGGTTTAGTGCATTTTCGGGCTTTTAAACATACGGTACTATCTGTAACTGAAGTTAAATGTAAATTTACTATTTTTTTCTACACAGACACGTGCAAAATTTACGTTTATCTACGGATTATATGGTTGCTAGAAAAATTTTAATTTCAATAATTATTTTATTAATCTAAGTCAATCTCTGTTCTATTAATATATTATTTGATTAAAATAAAAAGAAACAAAATTCGTACAACTATTTTGTATCATTATGTGGTTAATGGTGTAGGAGTCACAGAGAAATTACCCTACTAAAAATCGAGTTACCTCTTAGCAAACATTTATTTAAAAAAATTATTTATGACTTCAAAAAGAAGAAATAGGTTTATCTGTGATTGTGTCCATATTTATAACTTTTTTTAACATTTGCTTAAATACATATACACTTCAGTATGGCGGGGCACGGTCGAACATATTAGAATTATTTATATCATTTTACCTTAATTGATAATTTACTTTTAAATTCGGGTTAACAATTTTTGAGAATAAAAGGACATTTCTACTTCTTTAGTCCTTAAACTTCCACTTCCATCAGTGGATATTGCCAATTACAACCGCTTTTAATAAATTGCGATTGCTCAAGTAATAACCACAAAATCACAAATCTAAATAATTAATTCTTCGCTACATACTAAAAGAAGGGTAGGTACAGATAACAAAACGACGAATCAAACCTTTTACCTATCCTTTCTAAAGAGCTACTCCTGTTTACCACCTTTAGTTGTGGTAAAATTTGTTTAACTAGAGGTATAATAGTGATTCCTACTTTGTATTCGCAGAACCCTCCGAAAAATTTTCATTTTTCTGATATGATTTGTTTTCTGCTTCTTTATATTTATTTAATTATATAAAATTAGCCTATTTTTGCCATTATGTCCAATTACCAACACCAGTGAGTGGATTTGAGAACTGATTTAAATGCTGTCTTGATTAATATTTTTAGACTTATTGTTGCTTATGGCCTTGAAGTGGACTATTCAACAGATTGTATATTTATGTTATTAATAACCGCAGCTAGTACCAGGGGCGAAAGTAAGCCGGAATTCTTCTGAACGCCATTTCGTTAAAAGATTTAGAAACGGAACTCAGTTCCGATTTAAAATCAGCAGACAACGAAGGAAAATTATTTTTCGTTAACAAACTAAAAAAAAATGAAAGCAAAATTAACATAAAATGATTTGTCACTGAAAAGGAAAATCAACGTAAGTTTATTCCCCACAAGAGGCGGTCCGCTGTAGGGGCCAGTCGGGTTCCGCAACAGAACCCTCAGCCCCTCTTCAGCCAGTAATGGGAATGTAAGGATGGGAAAGACCAGGAAAATTGAATAATGGAATTTCGTGGATGATGCTGTCCGGGCATTCACCTATATGACCCAAGAAAACAACGAAAAACCGAAATCAGGACTAACAGTGCGGGGTTCGAACCCAAGACATCCCCAATGAAAGGTAAACGATCTACCGCTAATCCATCTTCCTCGGTGAATTTAAATTTTGAATTTTCACAGTTTATTGAATAAATAATAAATACAAGTCAAGTTATAAGTAAGTCAACCTATATAAATACATTTCAATGGCTGTTTAGGAGTTTCCTCCTCTTCAGCCGTTCCTCGATCAGATCTCCTTATATATCCATCTCACAATGAATAGCCGGCAACGGCAGATAGAAGCACGGTTAACACTCGTCCGTTGCACTCGACATCAATGTATACGTCACAAGCTTGTTGTGTTTCCAGGAAGACATTTTTTCTACTTTCACCCCCGGATAATGGTTCGAAGAATATAAATATATTATAAAAAAATGTAAGAACAGCACAATCCCCGTACTTGGTTGGATTGACCAATATAGTGGTATATGCAACCAGTCGTGCTTCGGAGGGTACTTAAAACCGTCTTTGTTGGTTGTCATACGAACATCATTGACAATCGTAAACCATATAGTGGAACTTCTCTTCTCTGTTCGACGGGTTAGGTTAGCCTCCTGCCTGGCATGTGCAAAGAGGGATCATAGAACCTACTCCATTGTAGGTTGTCAACAGGCCATTGGTCTATACACAGGAGAAGAAGAAGAAGAAAATATTTAAATTATAACGTAAGAGATAGAATTGAAAAGCTCCAGAAAAAGCCATCAATTCTCATTTTTATACAAATCCTTCCGTCTCGTCGATAAAAATAAACAGGAAAAAAATTTAAATTCCTATGAATGTTTCCCTTTATTTTTTATTTGCCGAAGTTAGATTGCTTGTAACTTTTACATACATTAGGTTAATTATTTATTCTCTTCCTTCGTTTAAAATCCTGTTAATTAATAAATAAATAAAATATTGTTAATAAGAATAATAATAATAATAACAAAAGCCTGCTGATCATATTACATCTACTTATTTAGTATTAAATACAATTACGTAACAGCTATCAAAGGTTGCTCTTCAAATTAATTTCAATTAGAGATTGTTTTCAAAGTTGGTTACCAATTTAATCTGGTAATTTCAGCATTAAACTTGAAAATTTGACTTTAAGATTGCGACTTCAAAAATTCCATTTTAAACTCAAATTCACTAGTTTAAACTTAATATAGAAAAAGAAGAAATTTTACTTAACAGACTAAATCAGTAAATTCACGGCAAAAATTAGATGTTGTATAGAGTATTGTGCTATTTGGCTGCTACACTGGTTTTCGCTGAAGGAATGTAATTATAATATGCTTTGTTAAGATTATTACAGTTTTACGAATCTTTTTAGGTCTTGTAAGTAGTAAAGTTAGAATTGCTTAATACTGCTGGATGACTTTGGGTTTAATTAGTATCGCCAGTTCAAAGGTGTCTCGTTATCACTGCATTGCATTTCCTAGTTTCGATATTTTCCTGTTTAAAAAATAACATTCAAAAATTCAAAATTATAAACAATTCTGTACAATGACTGTCGGTCATACATTAAAAGAGCAACTGAACCAGCGCATTGGTTTTCTGTCAAGACAACATAACAAAATCTTTATATGTGTGTTTATAACATATGGTATATGCATAGCATTTTTCAAACTATATGATCACTGTTCTACAGAATTCTTCATTTAATAATATGTTGAAATTTTTATACATATATGATATAGGAAATCCAATACAATAATCTAGACACCTTAGGACTGATTGCTACTATTTCTTAAATATATTGAAAAACTTAGGGCATCTTTCCAGGTTCGTGGAGCAAATCGAACGTCAAATTTTACTAGGTACGAAAGTATGCAAGAAACTTCTCTGAGAATCCTAGCCATACCACATGCATATTTATGTAAATACAATTTAGATCAAAATTTTAGTGAT
>JABXWE010050658.1:0-14628 GCA_014611495.1 Limonius californicus
GGGATCAAGTATTAACTATCAAAGATTTAGTAATAAGCTTTAACGATTAAATATTAAACATCAAAAATGGAGTAAGTATTAGGCATCGAGTATTATTATAGCAAGTATTACTTGGGAGTAGTAGATATCAATGGGAGCAAATATCAAGTAGTATTGTAGCAATAATATTACGTAAAAAATGTCCAGGAACAAAAATAGAACATCGTAACTCAAGTATTACATAGTAATATGCAAATTTCGTGCATTAAGTATTAAAGATTACGTATTCATATTAAACTTGACGAATCAAGTACTTCGTACCGAAATTAACGCTGGTAACTATGCGTGTCTAGTAATGGTATCGTGCAGTTTTATAACAATGTCTCTAATTTATGTCAATTTTTATCCACGTGTATTTACTGTCAATGATTGGTATCGATTTTGAGTAGTTTCCTGCGGTTTACACTAATTTTAAGCCAATTTTAAAATTATTTACATTAATTTACCTCTGATATCTCCGCCTTAAACCGCTTTGCGTGGTTTTGCAGGAAAATAGATATTGTTTTATAAACATACGAGAACAATTTTTCTTGAGGTCGTACATGCATTTCTATTGAGCTAAATTGTATATATTTGTGAGCACATAAAGTATACAAGTTTTACAACAATATATTCGTACAACTAACGTAAATTATGAAATGATGTTTATTTATCTATTTGTGACCCTCGACCTGTACGCAATGGCCAATGACCTATGAATTGGCCTCAAAAAGAATTGGTTTTCCTTTAGAAGAATACGAAATACTTGCAGCTACGTAACGCATATTGATAAATTTTGCTTTGCGCTTTCCCGCTAGTGGTATAGACTTAATACACCAAGTAACTAACTGATAGTTGCCTTTTTGACTCTACAAAGAGAATCGACAGTTATGAGCTAATCTCTTTCAATTTTGATGTTTTTTCAGTTTGTTAATGTTTACGAACATAATTTTAAAGCCTTAAAACAGTAATCTTCATTTCTGAATATCACACTTGTTAGAGGAAACTTGCCCCGTTTCCGCTTTTAGATATATTTCAAACTGTTCATTTTCCTCTTGCAGATATATAGTTTTAATGCCCTGGGTAGGATATACTTTTGTCATTGATAGGAAACCACATTTTGAACTTTATCGAAACTGGATGTCCGATAGTTATTACGCACACCATTAAATGCCTAACCTTTTCAAGCACTTTGTTTTAAATAATGGTTTCTAATAGATGTAATAGAATGTGGTAGACCTGGTATTAATAAATAAAATGTTCACGTGCGACCTCGATAGAAAATGCGAAACAGTAAATTTAATATTAATTTAACCGAAGGTAAACACAATTTTGCATGTAAATTTGCACCTGGAGCACCCTGTATGTGGTTGTTGATTTAGATAGCAGCGGGAATTTTTTTCGATAATTTACGATTGGTTGTTCGACTTAAAAAAACTGATAAATGGCGTAGTTGGCCATGGAATTGGTGATGTAATTAACAAACCAGCTAATTATTTTGTTTAAATTTGGCAGTCCGTAGTAACGTCTTGATCTGTAATTTTTTATAAACATATTTAACGCATTATTGCAATTTAATAGAAAGTTAATTAACTGTGGAATTTCCGCAATACGATCGTTATAAATGTATCTTTGGGAAAAGGGTTATATGATTATTGCAGTTACATTTATAAAAACAAATTTAATTTATACTGCTATATTTAAGAAGATCCTATTAATTGAATATTTCAGCGACATCAAGTTTAAAAGAGCTTGAAGGTGCTTTTAAACCGGAAGTACGTTACCAATGTTTGGACAGCGTTGCCGTACGTATCTGCGTTCCCTGTTCATAAATAGCGTTTATCGAATTACAGGAAATAGCTGATAAGTTATATATCTAACAAACGACTACTGACAGTTTCTTCATGTTATACAGTGCGATTGCAAATGATGGAAGGGTATTTTGCCTGTCAACTGTTATTTTATTGCTTTCGTTTCGTGTGATCCTTGTTTGATTTTATAATCCTAGTGACGTAACTGATTTTTTCAAGACTGAAAGGTCGTAAACGGTCGTTTTATTAGGCAAAACAAGCAAAATACTAAGAAATTTCGTTTTAAATACTGATACCAAGTGTGATATTTTAGGTTAACACAGTGTTCACAGCAGAGTAGGATACATTTATTTTGGAAGCCTTCTTTTAATCCGGAGAACGTGACCAAAATGATATTTTAACTGTACTCCTGTCGTTCTTGCTTCGATCGGTTTCGACAAATTACCCAACGAAGCAGTCCACTAGGAAATATCAGTCTTCTACGACACAGGCAGCGTATATAAGGAAAAGGATAGAGCTTTTGCGCTTACGGAAGACACTGTACACGATATTCAACAGCGGATGGATGTCCCAACAAACCATACGAGCATTATGTTATTTTGTAACTGAGTTACTGAACATTTACACTGTAGATCTTTCATACAGTCCACGTCAGAAGGATTGCAAAAAAGCAGTGATATGCAGCCATATAAAGTATCAGCCATTGAAGAGTTCTTGCAGGCAGATTATCAAAAACATCGACAATACGCTACATGGTTTAACGAAAAACTCAACAATGATTACATTTCTCAGCGATGTACGTTTACGTGATCAATCCAAAATCCTCATAAATATAAAGAGGCCTCATTACAGCCCTTTAAAATTATGCTTTAAATGCGATGTTTAGAAGAAGAAGAATAATTAAGTCATTTCTGTATGGGAACAATAATGCCAACAATTACCGGCAACTTAAGGCCGTTTGTCGACTAACTCCTTGATGGTTTTTTCGGTTAATTTTTGTAAAAGAATTTACATGCTGTTCACAGTACAGCAGAATACATTTATTTTGGAAGCCTACTTTCGATCCGGAAGAAGTGATAAAAGTGGTATTTGGCAGTACTCCTGGCGTTCTTGCAGCAAGCAGTTCTAAGAGTATCTGCCCAACGAAGCAGTTCGTGGTCGCCTAACTTAACACCTGTAGACTATTTTATGTCTGAACATTTTAAAAATGTTGTACATACAAATCGTTCACACACAGTTGAAGAGTTGCAGGAAGACATAGTAACTAGCTCTAATAAAATCATACCGAAAACGACAAAATAATTAAACAATAGTTGACGAAATCAAGTCCGTTGTTCAAATTGTATCTAAAATTCTAGCAAAACTTTCATAAAGGAACTGCAATATAAATTCTCTCCAATTAACAATAAACTTTATTGTGTTTTGTAGGTTGCAAATATTTCTCTGGTTTATATCGATTCCATGGCCAACATAAACGGCTCGTGGTTTATCGATTTTCTTATCGCAAAGCATTAAACAACTATGAATTGTTCTAAAAAAAATACAAGTGCTACTAAGTCCTGCAAAAATATACTGAGCCTTTCCAAGTATAAAAAAATGATGTCATTTCCGATTGAAGCTGATGTCAATATTGACCAGTTTAATATTTTAAAATTACTGACTAGACAATTAAAAATTGTAAAAATCCAGGAATAAATAAAAGTAATTAAGTTTTATTTTACACGCCACATACAGGGCGTGCTAAAGCGAGTGTATAAAAATAGATTAAAATATATATAGCGATAGCTTGAAGTTTGAGAGCGGTCACTGTTCAGTAAATTCGATGTCTATTATTTTGCGTGGTCCGTCTTCATTTTAAATTGTGTTCCTGTAACAACCTGACCAAGAATACAAGCGACAGTGAAAATTCCATAATTAATATCCAGATTTACCAGCTACTCAATTATAATGCAAGATACTTGATAGGGGGAGTTCCGACTAGATGCCTGGCGGGCGGCTTATCCAGTCGCTTTAAATAATCGGGTACGTGCGTTCGAATGACCAAGGGGTAACAATGCGGTTGGTTAACGCCTAATGCCCACCATATCACTGTGTGTCATGAATGTGGCACGCGACAGCCGGGTGTGAGAGCAAGGTTACGGAAGTTCTGACCTTCCACCTTGCAGGCCAAATTCCTTCAAGGGGTGTAGAGTCTCACTATTATTATTACCTTTTACTGTTGATATATGCAACTTAATTAAAAGATATCGAATCGTATTTGAAAACCTGAATCATTGCATCAAAGTCGTAGACATAATCTATTAAACTAAACTACATATTTGGTGATTTCTGTTTCCCTGTCACACACCCTGCGATTTCCTAATGTTATTATTTGATTGAACAATCTAATACAGCACCACCTTTGAGATTTAAATCGTGAAGTCGTTTCATTTTTGCAACTAATATGCGCCGGAATTTAATAGTCTTACTTTCCCGTAAGACGAGTTTCTCGTGCTCATCAAACTAAACTAGCTATAATTTTTATTAAATTAACGTTCTAGATGTATAGTACTTGATTTGTTGTAAAATTTAATTTCCTGCAAGCCGGATTTCTTGTGCTCATCGGCTTAAACTTGATATAATTTACATTAAATTACCGTTAAACACGTTTGTATACAGGGTGATTCTAACATTTGCGAAAAACTTTAACCGCGTATAGCTGAGGTTATTTAACGCATAAATCACCTAGTAATTTTTTTAAATAGTCACATTACGGAGGTATGGCGCTTTACAGTTTGTTTACAGAAATTCACTAAAATGTAAATAACTTTTCTGTTTCTTGTTCGATTTTGATAAAAGTTGTTGTTTTGGAAAGCTAACAGCGAAAGCTTAATATTAAGTTACGAAAAATGTACAATTATGTGTGAAGAGTGAATAAAATCTGAGCCAGAAATGTTTGGTTTAGAAATTTGGAAATTAGGTGTATGTATTTAAATTATTGTTTCTATTGGAAATTTTGTTAAATAAGTCTTTAAATATTAATTGTTAAAAAAATTATAAAGACTATTTTTTGTAAAACAGAATACAAGATCAGAAGCTGCTAAAAACTCAGGTTAACGATCTCTTATTCAAGATATACTCTAATTTAAACGTTTTTAAATCAACTTTTCACCTCTGGGTCAACTTTTAACCATTTGCACACTCATTTTCTCAATTCGAAATTAAACTTACCCTGCTAGCTTTCCGAAACAACGAAGTTGATCAAAGTAGGACAAGACACAAAAACCTTATTAACATTTTAGTGAATTTATGTAGAAAAACTTTGAAGCGCCATATCTCCGTAACAAGCCAAACTAAAAAAAATTATTAGGTGATTTAGGGTTTAAATAACTGCAGTGTTCTATTCACTCTGAAGATTCAAGCTGCAATGTCTTGCGAAACGTTAGTTTGTATGGGTTCACAAACAGCTAACAGGCATAAGCCGATTAAATATTATTGTCCTGGCAAACAAAATACATTAAGATCAAATCCTTGTCCGCCCCAAGGTTTAAATCTAAGCACACGGTCCTGTTTAAGCAGGCAGGGCCTGCGCACAAATATGACTCAAACTTCTAGAGCGAATGCTTGCAAATGCATACAAGCTACAGGTCCGTCCTTATCTGATAATGCTGGGTGTAGTTCCCAAATGACGACGCGGTCTAAGCCGAAAGTAAATTGTAATACTGACTGAAAGATGTAATCGTACTCAGAAAAATATTAAGTCTATGAAAGTTTTGTTATTTTTAAGTTTGCGGTTGGCGGAACTGTCGGCACTTTTTTGGTGTATAAAATCTGAGTACTAATTTATGTGCAATAGAAGTTATTCGTAGCTTATTTAAATTACTAAACCACAGCTGTAGTCGTTTACTTGGTACTTCTACGCCAAGAAAACAAGTAAGTTACTACATTTATTACTTAAAAACATGTCCCAATCTGCTCTTAACGCGTTACAGACTTTAGTGGCGTTTCGAATATCTTGTTAACAATGAAATCATATTCAAGTGTCTATATTTATTCTTTTTTGAAACGGAAAAGCATGCCAACCTGTTAAAGTGGAAGAGATTACAAACCTCGTTATTGAAAAATAGCTCGGTGTTCTAATTATACACACTTTATCAAAAAACAAAAAACACTTCAATTACGCACGAGAGCTGCAAAGTTCAAGAGGATTTATAACCGTAATTCGCACACACACACCCAGCATGACACAATCAGAACTAAATAATAAAACCAGACCATTCCGCGTTACTTACCATTATTGCTATTTAACACTCCTAGTCCCTTGGGAGGAATCTGGAAAAAAAAGAGATATCAGTGTTTTTACACAACTGTTGAGCACGCAACATGAAATTATAAGTTGTAATTGCTTGAACTATTTATGGTGACCACATTTTTATGGACAGGAGGCTGACATAACCCGCCAAACAGAGAAAACAAGTGCCTCTGCATGGTTTACGGTTGTAAAGATGTTTGTATGACAACCGGGACCGACGGCTTTACGTACCGTCCGAAGCACAACCGGTTGCATATATTGGTCCACCCATCCGAGTACCGGCCAATGTTGACTGTTTTGCACCGTTTGACCGGCATCCGAAGTCCTCCGCTGTACAACCAACGAACTATATGTTATTCCGGAGGTGTCATCAAATAGTAGAAAAACATTGCAACACTATATAATTTTTTGTGTTTTTTCGTAGTTATTCTTAAAGTTTACTTTGGAAACGGGGTATACACTATTAGTTTCACATTTTATTTTCTTAATACCCTGCAACGACAAGCAGGTGACATTCGAATCCTTCATTTCTTCATTATCACCGTTATAAATACCGTTTGTACAGTAAACATGATATTTTCTAGATAGGAAGTATACGTAGCTTCCGTTTCCTTTATAACAACTGGGAAGAATTATAAAGGTTTGAAGAAAAGGCCGGGCAGCCAAGTGTTTCTTGGAATGTGAAGGATAAACAAGGGGTAGCAGAGTGTTAAAAAGGGTCGCCATTGGCAGTCTACAAGAGGTAGTGTTGTTGGTAGCTAGGCGTAATGCATGCATATGTTTGGCTTAATAAGTAATAGCGTTTGCGTACCTACTAACTATTGCGATGCGATTATCCTCTAAGCTGAGGCGAGGTGCGAATTTAGTGTTACCACGTATGTGTTTATTAAATAAAGATGTGCTGCAATGGCAACATCAGCTAATACAAGCAGTGGTGTCGCTGGCGAAGTTATGGTTTATATCCCATGAAGTATTGTGTTTACCCGAATGGTTACGTATTATTTACTTATTTGTGGTTTACAAGTACTGAGTCTTATTATAGTTATTACACAAGATTGGTGTGCCTATGTAAATAGTTGTTGCAAACAGTAGCCTAGTATATGAGTAGATGTGGTTAATCATTATTTATCTAACAATCATTCGGAAAGTAGTCAGTTGGCAGAGGTTGCATCGAAATTGCGCCTACGTCGAATTATTATTATTATTGTGAATGCAACCTCAATGTCAGGACGACATCGACTGACGTTTATGCAGAGGATTGTACTCTCCTATTCGCATGCGGGGTTTAGGGGTACCCTCCTCCCCGCGACTCCCATGAATAACGGAGAGACTGGCTGGACGTGGTCCAATTGCCTGGATCCCTCTGGAGGATTGTTGCACCAGCAGATATGCATAATTGTAGTAATTAATATATGATTACATGCGGCTGCTGCCACAGCAGTTAGCAGGCAGACGAGCATTTATATCCTGTCCCGAGTCCCAATGGAGGTCTGAAGGACCCCCGGTAAGTACAACTGCTCAATATTTATTGACAGCTCAGTAAGTATGTGTTTTATTCTCTGTTGCATGTCACCTGCCTGTCGCCGCCAGTAAGTTCTATTCGCATCCGCAGTTTGTTTAGCCAGGAACTGCATAAATGAAATGCAGAAGCTATGCAACTGTATTTAAGTTTAAAATTCAGTAGTGTTTTATACGCCCCCCGTAAGGTCGACCCCAACATTTGATACCTGAGTATAATGTTTTGGTACTAAGATAGGGTGTAAACTCCGACTTCTCGGTATGGTTGCGTGCGCACTTCCTCTATTTGTAAACCTCTTTTAATTGGTCAGGGGTACATACGTCATAAACCCGCGTTTCGTTTTAAGCGTTAAATTTTGTTGTTGTATAACAACAGAAACGTAAAATTTGCCGCTAAACTCTATTTGTTGAGCATTAAGCTAGAACGTCAACAAACGCACGTGCTTGACTCACCCGAGCGCGCGCTGTGATTGGTCTACGCTAGATAACGCTAACGCCTCATTACTTAAGGTGTTATTGACGCTCAAACCCTTTACTTTGCACTCGTAGTTACCGGGTTAAGTTTGTGTGCTTTTTGAGCAGTGCTTATTGGGTTTCCGAGCGTTTGTATAGTGTCTGGTGCTTATTTTATTAAAATGGAGCAAGATGTTCCAGAAACGTGTAATCGTAGGCGGCGTCCTACTACTTTAAATGAAAAACAAAGGTACAATTTATTGCTGAAACAGTGGGTGTTAGTGTTGCAACAGTAAAAAGAATTTTAAAGGAGTTTCGGTATACTAAAACTTTGATTTCTCCAAAATCTCCCGGAGTTAGCAATTCCATTCGAAATGATTGGCTCTTTTCAGAACCACCAATTCTTCTAAAAAAGAATTCTGGCGGCAGGAAAGTTAATTTTTAATTTATTTTATTATTTAATTTAAATTTTTAATTGTTTACGTTCTAGGGCAATGCTCAACAAATAGAGTTTAGTTATATTCACGTAAAAGCCGTACATCGCATCATTACGGCCGTAAGAATGACAAGAGGTTTGCGAACTTTGCGCATGTAAACTTTCCGAGAAGCTGGCGTTTACATGGTGTCCCACTTATCTATCAATATGTAAACATGATCTTATATACTTAATATGTAACAAAAGAGAAAGTGCGGAGTCTTGCAAAAGAACGCGCAGAATCTTGTAAAAGACTATTTTAACCAAGAAGATCCATGATTTAAGCACGCATCATAATGGCGGCCAGGATGACAAGAGGTTGGCGAACTATGCGCATATAAACTTTCTGAAAAGCTGGTCTTTAGATCGTGTCCCACTTACTTATTAATATTTAAACATGATCTTATATACTTAACGGGTAAAAAAGAAGAAAGTGCGGAATCTTACAAGAGAATATGCAAAATCTTGTAAAAGACTATTTTAACCAAGAATTTGAAAAGATGATTTTAGTACGGCAAGTCACGGGGAATCTTATATATCTTAGTATAATGTTTTGGGCGCTAAGACAGGGTGTAAACGCTGAGTTCTCGGTATGGTGGCGTGCGCAAGTCCTTTGTTTGTAAAGCTGTTTTAATTGATCAAGAGTACATACGTCATAAGCCCGCGTGTAAATCTTCGTTTAAACGTTAAAATTTTATGTTTAATAATAACAAAAACGAAAACAAAATGCCGCTACTTTTATTTAGAGTTCTTATGATTTATAAAAGATTCATTCGCTGAATCGTCCTGTATAGTTAGTGAGCGCTAATGAGGAATAGTTTTATACAAACTGGGAGCACGCACCTGGCACATGATTGCGATTGTTGAACAACTAATAAATCAGATAGGCCACAGTATTACATTACAAATTAGCTTTTTATTAACATGACACGAACTGATTATTTCCTAGCTTCTCTTATACATATTAAAAACATAATTAGCTGGTGCTTGTTGAAACAAATTACGGCATCGATCGTGTTTCTAGATGCTGTATTTATCATTTATGATCGTTTAACAAAAATAAATAGAAAAACATGTTTACTTGTTAAACTAGGCAAATTCGGAAGGATCTTGAATATTGTCGTTAAAATGTTATAAAGCAGTATTTGTTATTGGTATGTAGCGACACAAAACAATAATAGCTTGATCATCTTGGGAAAATGTATACATTACTAAGCAGTTTTAATCAATTTTACAGTTTTTATTAATAGCTAATCGCAGTTCACGAATTTAGTTATTATAACGTTAAAGTATATTATTTTTAACGATATATTTGTACAAATTTCACATACATCGGAAACGATTTAGTATCTCGTATACCAAAATCATAAGTTATTAAAAATAGAGTACCCTCACCATATTGTACAGAGTAAATCTAAACTCTATTTGTTGAGCATTAGACTAGAACGTAAACAAACGCTTGACAGGTGCGTCGATTTACCAGATGTGTATTTACGTAATTTTCCTTGCGTTTCTAAATTAACGTTCGCGCCGCCGTCAGAAGGTTTTGAGCGCCAATTACTCATTAAATAATGTGTTCTATTCACTCTGAAGATGCAAGCTGCAATGTCTTGCGAAACGTTAGTTTGCATGGGTTCACAAACAGCTAACAGGCATAACCCGATTAAGTATTATTGTCCTGGCAAACAAAATACATCAAGATCAAATCCTTGTCAGCCCCAAGGTTAGATTAATATAAGCACACGGCCATGTTTAGGCACGCAGGGCCTACGAACAAATATGGCTCAAACTTCTAGAGCAAATACTTTTAAAGGCGGGCAAGCTACAGGTCGGTGTTTACCTGACAATGCTGGGTGTAGTTGCCAAATGACGACGCGGTCTAAGCCGAAAGTAAATTGTAATATTGACAGTTCGAGAAACCGCGAAAGCCTCAAAGAATAGAGTTTTATACAGTTGGGGAATTCGCATCGCAGATTTATTTTCAGTTATCTATTGCGAAGGTTGCGTTAACGCGACGCCTCTCTCCCACGAGAATTGATCACTATGGCAGAGTAGATCAACAACCCTCCTTATGGGGGAGGCCCTTGTCCAACAATGGGATGTTGCGGGCTAATAATAATAATAATAATAATAGTGTTTCACGATATACAGGGGTCAGTCATAAAACTTGTGAGTGTTCAAATACTATGCCGTTAATGTAAATCGATGTTCATATTATCGCGATGGTACTGTACAACGTATTTGCAACAAATAATATTGTGCGAAAACTGAAATATTTTATAATAAACTTACGGATTCAGTAAAGGTTTAGTTATTTAACCACTTTGCAGTTTCACTCTCAATGAAATTATTTCAGAATTCTTGTGAAATTAATTCGCGATACTTTTGAAAATAGCCTTGGTCTTATTTTGCAATCAAATTATTCGCAGTATTTCCTTTCTTGCGAAGGTTCTACACTTGCCGCAACAACTTTTTCCTTTGATTTCACATTATTATTGAAAATTAACTGTATAACTTCTCAATTTGGTTAACAAACAAACGTAAAATCCTGATCTTTCTATAAATAATGAATAATATCGTTTTGTTTCTCCAGAAATATTTACAGCGTGATTTCCAAGCACAGTCGTTTTGAAACAACATCAAAATACTATACAGGGCGTTGTAACAAAGGTCCGATAATTAAGCTTTAACATAAAGTTTCAACCATTTCCTTTTTATTGCCCTTCCAGGTTTTAAAATTTTCTTTTACAAAATACATTGGACAGATTTTGTATAAGTTATTTCAAGTGCACAATTTAGATTTACTAAAACTAAAATTATTTATATCTTAATTAACATTTAAAAACAGTATCATTAAGATTTTCAAACCGTTTATTCCAGTATTTTGTCGTCGTAACACGTCCTTGTCAAGCGCAAACGAAAACAGAAAAAACAAAACGTTCGAAATTATTAATAGCATTTTATTTACCTATTACTTAATATAAATCTGGACGCTGTAGGCAACAAACAATTAACATATTGCTTTTTAAGCTTAACATGCGTGTATACGGGGTGATTCTAAACATGTGCATAAAACTTTAACCACGTAATCGCCTAGTAATTTTTCTTAATTCGCCGCCGTTATGGAGATACGGCCCTTCAAACCTTTGTCTACACCAATTCACTAAAATGTAAATAACTTTTTTGTTTCTTGACCGCTTTTGATAACCTCCCTCGTTTTGGAAAGCTAACAGTCCAAGCTTAATTTCCAGTCCACAAAAATGTACAATTGAGTGTGAAAAGTCGCTGAAATCTGATCCAGAAGTGAAAACTTTGGTGTATAAATATGGAAATTAAGTGTATTATTTTATGACCCCTGCGTCATCACTGGACTTGATTGTTGATTTGAAAAAGCGAGATCTAGGACGCAGTTTTCCAAGCATCTCTAAGCACTGCAGCCATCATTGGCTTATTGTATATTCTAACTATGAATTTTGTCTATCTGAGGTAATTCCAACTCCAGTAGTGATTTTTAGCGTGTCACACATCGCAGTGGCACGGGACCTACGACTTTACTTCTTATCCAACAGAAGGCACATTTTCAGATTTTTCCCCGCTAGAAAAATCTCACCGACCTCAGCCAGGTTCGACCCCTCGTCTCTTGGATCTAAAGGCGCTAGCAACTAGACCACCGAAGCCGGCTCATCACTGGACTTAGTTACGACAAGTTTTTCACAAATGCGACTTGTTCCAAATTAGTAAAACAAGGATAAAAGATATTAGTATGCCTAGCGGGTTCACCTTTCGGTTTGACTCACGCAGTAAAGTCACGTGGCGATGTTATATGCCAGCTGTTACCTGTCGCCTTGGTTGTTTGCACTGTCTGACGTCGTGTTTTACGCGTTGTCTGGTAAATTTTTGTGTAAAACAGTTCTTTTCAGAACTAATTATTGCTTGTAGTGCAGTCATTTGTGACAGCTGTGCGCTAAGTATGTCCGTGCTTGGATCGCACAGCCGACAGATAGCGTTGAATTTGCTTGAAAGGGAAAAGGAGAATTGCGGTGATCTAATACCACTTTTATGTGTCTAGGAGGTAATAAATCATTTATTGGTTATTTCGAATTACAATTTTATTATAAAATATAGTTATACAGCGTGTCGCATGTACCAGAGATTAGCGTTTCTTCGGTTAAAAGAATTAAACCCTGTAGTAAGAATGAAACTGTTCTTGCCGTAAAGTTCAGTGATGACACAGGGGTCATCTTTTAAGATTTCAATAATACACTTAATTTCCACATTTATAAACCAAAGTTCTCACTTCTGGATCAGATTTCTGCCATTTTCACACTCAATTGTACATTTTGTGGACTGGAAAATAAGCTTGTTAGCTTTCCAAAACAGAAGGTCAAGAAACAATAAACTTACTTACATTTTAGTGAATTGATGTAAAAAAACTTTGAAGGGACATATCTCCGTAACGGCACCGAATTAATAGATTTACTAGGTGATTTAGGGGTTAAATAACCTCAGCTATACCTACGTGGTTAAAATTTTTCCTACACGTTTAGAATCACTATGTATACATCACAGCACAACACGCAAGCTTATGTAAATAACGAAATATTGTTATAAACAAAATAATTGGGAACCTTCGATTGAATGAATCATTTATTTATATAAGATTTTGCAGATAAAAATATTCAGATAAACTTTGTACTCTGTACGATTTATCTTTAAAACACCATACAAATTTATGCACGCGTTCTATAAATAAATCGATAGCTAAAATTTAACGGATGACTAGCCTGGAGTCACGTTTCAACTTCATAAAATTAATTAGGTAATTGCGCCATTTTACTGAAAAACTCCAGAAGGTATTTAATTTTTTGCCACTTATGATAGAAGTGTTTGCAATATCATTATGTATAGCGTGTATATGCAATGTGTGATACTAGTTTACGGCGTGATGTAACTTGTACTTTGTTTATTGTTGATATTTGCGATCAGAAAGTTCAGACCTTTTTACGATTTTTGTATATCTTTAGGCTGTTATATAAGTGCACTTCCAGTAACTACGATTATTATTCGGAAACTAAGAGCTGAATAAGGGGCGTAGTCAGTTTTGTGCATTGTGGGGGTGCTTTAGTGGTTGACGAGCTAGCCACACGTCACTTTACCGTAGTTCTGTCATTCTGTTCAGTTGTGTAATACGCTAAAGTAAATTGAAAATTACGCTAGGTGTGAGATGCTAACTGTGATTCGTTTTCTCTATGCAAAAAAAGAACGAAAACGCTGCCAAAATTTACCATCAAATAAGCGACATTTATAGTCCAGTATGTATAGTACGAGTTTCAGAGATGGTCGAACAAACGTGCACGATGAGGGACCGAAGTAAGAGACCTTCTGATGTCAACGACGATCTTGATGAAAAAATGAACAAGAAAATTCGTGTATATCGGCGTTTCACGATTTCTGAAACGGCGGCAATTTTCTCCTCAAATTTCAAGTACATTTATCACGAACAGGCTCTACTACCACAAACTTTGTGCCAGGTAGATGCCACAGATGTTGCACGGATGTTCACGAAAACCAGCAAGTGACCTCTGCACTGACCATCCTGCATCGCTACGACGCTGATGGTGATGAGTACCTGAATCGCATTGTGACTGGCGAGGAGACTTGTATTTCGTACACACAATATGTTGAAACTAAGCAACAATCAATCCAGTGAAAGCAAGCGAGTTCCCGCAAAGCCAAACAGTTCAAGCAAAGATTCGAGAACCGAAAGTTTATGATTACCGATTTTTTGGACAGTAAAGGCTTATTATTGGTTGATATCTAGGAACGTCAGAGGGCAATGAATGCGGTCTTGTACGGCGAGACCTTAAGAACTCATTGAATAATTCAATCGAGACATTTTTAACCGTCTCATACAGTCCCGACTAAGCGCGGAGTGAATATCTCTTCTTCCTCCATATGAACAATTTTTTAAAAATCTGCGCTTTTTCGACATTGAGCCTCGTAAATCGTTTACATACAGTGCGGTCGTAACATGTCCTCCCCCCCCCCCATACTAACATCTG
>JABXWE010050659.1:0-11346 GCA_014611495.1 Limonius californicus
AAAATGAATTACCATTGTGTTACTTGCAAAAGACAAACATTTTGGTATCTCATTCGGCATATTTTCATTTATGCACTTGAAAAAGCACAAAAATTATTACATTAAATTATAAATAAATTATTAAAATCAACTTCAATATTAATCAAATTTAACCCAAAGCTTCCTCACATACACTATCACATTCACATTATGAACATATTTTCCACAGGAGAAAAGTTAAAATTCAACAAAATTACATTTTTGTATGTAGATGTCAAATGATTATATTTTTACTCATATTTGTTCAATTTCAGCTCAAGACTCCACAAATAAGGCTGAAAATTTTCCCCTATACCTTTACTAACATGATTAAGAACAGAACAACACATTTTGAAACCTACAATACAAGTTACACGGTCTACGATGCCAAACCAATAATCGGAAACTTTAGTAAATTACATCGTACTTGATCTAGATGTGGCTAAACATCTTATTTTATATAATATAGCTTTATTAAATTTAGCAATAGGTTAAGATATCTCAATTAGAGTCTTATGTAACACAGCAATATATATTTGCGGGTTAAATTATATATACCATATAGAGCATATATAATAATTGTACATCACACAGGACGCCTCTCGCATCCCCTTTTCCATTTGTCTCTGCCTCTCCAGTCTTCTTCCCCCAAATGTTTTGACTTTTGCTGCCATAGACTCCCGTGCACCCTCAATCCACGTTCGATGCGGTCTTCCTCTTTTCTTGCTATGACGTGGTCTCCATTTAATACTTTTTGTGACCATCCTTTGGACATGCCCGTATCACTTAAGTTTTTTATGCTCTATATTGTCCATAATTGTTTCTTTTACACCCACCCTCCCTTTTATTTCTGTATTTGGTATTCGATCCAGTTTCGTTAAGCCAAAAGTACGCCTCCAGTACATAATTTCTGTTGCTGATATTGTATCCGTATTTTCTTTTGTGATTTCCCATGCTTCACTCCCATACGTTGCTATACTCTGTACAATCACGTCATATATCATTCTCTTTGGTTTGATGTACAGAGTTGTGGAACATTGGAAGGTAGGTAGCTGTTTGATAAACTACGGCAAAATAAACGAAAATGTCAACTCCTATGAAACCTCCCCGACGTTGATGACATTGTTCCTGTAAAGCTGTAAGAAGAGAAGCAAGTCCCGATACCAGTTCGATGCAGGTTATTTCGAGCTACCTAGGCTACGTTTGAATACCATAAATCTAGCAACCTGTCACAGTGCTCTTCACACCAAAACCTGGTTGTAACTCTTACGTCCAAGCTAATACATAGACCAATACATTTATCATCTTTCATTCTGAAAACGATGGAAAAACTGGTAAGAAGGCTCATAAAGGAAGGGACATTCATAGAGAAACCAAGATGCCTAACTGCCAAGTAAATCGTGTGAAAGTTCTCTCCATAACCTGATCAAAAGGATAGAGCACAACAAAGAAATTACCTGAGGTGTTTTTCTTCACATACAGAGGGCCTTTGATAATACCTACTTCGAATCAATGACGAAAGCAGACAAAACATATGGTATTGATAACATCTCGTGAAGTGAATAAAAAGCATGCTCTAACGTCGACAAGCCACAAACTACGGTGAGAACATGGAGGTGTCGGTAATCAGGGGATGCCTGCAAGCAGGAGTACTATCCGCCTTACTTTGGGATTTGATTATAAACGAATTCCTGATAAACCTGAATAAAGAAGACTAATTCACCCTTGGTTATGCAGATGACATAGACGTTCTTATAGAAGATAAGTATGGCAATATAATCTCAGAAACAATACAAAATTTTCTGGTTAAGATCGAGCCATAGTGTAATAACGAAAACCTTACGGTAAACCCTGCATAAACCAGCGCCCTGGCATTTAATATAAAGAGGCATAAATTCTCCGAAACTCTTTGGAGAAACTTAAAAATTAAAAGGGAAGTCAAATCCTGTGAACAAGGCAAAAACATCTTTGATGATGGCAAGGAGAGTCTTTGGAAATAAATGGGTATTAATAGCAAAAATGGTCCATTGGCTGTACACGACGTGACCAACAAAAACTTATTTGGTAGCCCATAAATCAAAGTCAAACAATAAATCAGCTTCTCAGTGTTCAAAGACTGGCATATCTCTGCATAACTTAGTATTCAGAAGTACTCCGACAGCAGTATTAAAAGTTTTTTTGCAACTATCTCCCCTAGTAATAATAATCAAAGGAGAGGCACGCATTGGAGCATAATACTTAAGCAGTACGGGTAATTGAATATACACCCAACAGATACATTACACTCAAAATAACAACTGCAGTGTCTGGCCCAATACCAGACATAGTAACAAAGTACTCGTTTTACAAGCCCTTTGAAGTACGGATAAACAGTGAAAAGTAGCAACAAGAGGAACCACCAGACCACAGAGGGGGTTGGCTAGGGTCGACCTTACGGGGGGCTTACAGAAACTACTGAATTTTAAATTTTAATAAGAGTGTAGCACTTCTGCATTTTATTTATGATGTTCCTGGGTAAACAGCGGTTGCGATCAGAACTCGCTGGCGGCGACAGGCAGGTGACTTGCAACAGATAATAAAACACAGACTTACTGATCGGTCAATCAATATTTAGCGGTTGTACTTACCGGGGGTCCTCCCGCCCTCTACTCCTCGATTAGGATTCGAACAGACTACGGAAGCGCATCTACTGACTAGCTGATGTGTTAGCAGCCACTCGTAATTATAGATTAATTACTACATCCTCCAGAGGGAACCAGGCAGTTGGATTACATGCAGCTAGTCATTCTATTATTCACAGTAGTCGCGGGGGCATCCCCCTCAGTCTCCGCATGCGATGGGAGAGAGTTAAAACATAGTTGGCCAATTCCCTGCGTAAAAGTCGGCCGATACCATCCTGGCATTAACAATAATAATAATAATAATAATTCGACGTAGGTGCCTTTACGACACCACCTCTGTCAGCTGAGTACCTCCGAATTATTGCTACATAAATAATGATTAAACATCCCGCACATATTATCAACTCATATGGCTAGTTATATTCACTACGCTACTGTTTCAAACAACTACTTACATAGATACACCAGTTTTGTAAAATAACGATAATAGAGCCCAACGCTTGTAAATCACATATGATAACAAGTAGATAATGGGTAACCATTCGTATAAACAGATATAAAACTTCATGGGACATAAACAATAATCTCGCCAGCGCAGTAGACACATAAACGGTAACGCTAATATCGTATCTTGCCTCAGCTAAGAGGATCATGGCATCGCGATCAGTTAGTAGGATCGCAAACGCTATTAATCCATTATGGCGCCAAATGTGCAAAACTATCGCCTAGATACCAACAACGCTATCGTCAGTAGATGGCCATGCTCGGCATTTTACACCCAACTGTCTCTGTTTACTCTTAACATTCCAAGAAACACTTCCGCGGTCTGGGGAACTTCGTCACCCTCCCGCTTAAGCCTTCTAACGCCCATTTTAACAGACGTTGTTATTCGGTACGAATATTTTTGTAAATATTTATTTGCTGAACGTACATTTAAGTAATATTTACAGTACGCAAACACCACTGCCTAACAGGTTTTACGAACAAAACTGTATTTATCAACTCTGACAGCCAGGCAACTTTGAGAACATGGAATTCGAACCAGATCAAGTCCTAGCTTCTCTGAAACTATCGTTGTAACCTCCTGACACTGGTAAATTCTAACAAGGTCAAAATTACGTGAACGCCGGTCACGGAGTTGTAGAAGGTAAAAAAGCAGATAAACTAGCAAAGCAAGTTCGACTGTAACCAAACATTCGGAACACTGAAGACTTTCACATTGACAAAGAGAAAATGAAGCTAACTATGATGGCAACCATCTCCACAAGCTTACTAAAACAGTTCTGCAACTTAGTGGGACTCAAATTGGAATGGTGACAGGACTCCTAACGAGGCATTGGCACTTCAGACAACATAGGGCTTTATATTATAGTGAAAACCCCATAATGCGACAAGGAAGAAGAGGCAGCAAAAATATAAGCTACTATTGAATAGCATTTTGTTGCTTCTCAATGACGTATCACAGAGTGGGTGTTACCATTTAAAATATTTTGTTGGGGTACCTACGGTCTAAGAGGTTGAATTGAGTAGCTTGCCTTATGAGTCATAGTGATTCCCCCTTTATGTTGTAGGAACAGTTTTTACAAATTTTCAATGCTTTTTTACTTCTAGAGATATAATTCAGGGTATGTCTTCAAATTGACACCCTGTATAACTAAAGCCAATTTATGTATTTAAATACTATTAAAGGCAGCAAAAGCAATTCTAAAACTGCTAATAAGTGGAAATCCGCATCAACAGCATTCAAAATTAGTTTGACTAATTAAGGTAATTCTGATTACATAACAGCAATATGTCTGAAAATAAATCTGTAGCAGTTGTCCTCTATAATTACTTAACAATCCAAGAATTTCTAACATCCTGAATGTGCAACAATCGTCGTTCCATTTAATACAGTTTCCAGAATCGATGGTAAGTACTAAATCATCAAGAACATCCTACAAGGAGTAATTAACGTCATATTAGCAAATAAGTAATATTTAGTTTTCTACTTTGAATGTGATTACTGTTTATTCCAACTGATAACATACCATTAGGTAATTACGAAATGAGTGAAATAAAGTCGAACCCGGTGCTCCGGAAACAAAACCATTGTTTTACGCCAATAATAAGCGTCACAAATTGTCCTTCGAGGCTCTTCTATAAAAACTAATTGTATCGCAGTTGCACTGCAGTAAACTATTAATCTACAACGGTAGCACCATGAAGCATTTTGCAGTATTTTGTTTTGTGATAGCGACAGTGTATGGGGTATGTACTGAAATTATAAATTCTGAGAACGGTTTTTAGTTTGATACACTACTAAAGAGAACGAGAGGGGCCATTGGCCAGTTAGATCTCCGGACCTAACCGGCCGTAAATTAGTATTTTTCAATGTATCTATTTGTTATTCTTTAAAATGTAGTTTGTGTTTCTAAAATGGCAATGAAATTTTTCCAAATCAGATGAAAACGTATGAGGTGACCAGTAAGATCTGCCATCTTACATCTCTTAATTAATTTGACAATGTAGAACTACTAAAGAAGTGGATAAAAACATATTGATTAGACCCACACAAATTTAGTTAGACATCTTTGGGTCATCTATTAGATATCTGAGACAATTGTTCCTTATTTATACTATTATCAATCTTTTTTTAGGTGAGTGAAGAATTTCATAGAGACATAAAAATAAAAATGGCAGATGCTGCAGCACAGTGTATTCCGGAAGTAGGTGCCAATGAAGGTAGAATAAACGTAAAACTAAAAAACAAATAATAATCGTTTGAATTTTTCTTTCCAGCCGATATCACAGAACTTATGGCAAGAAAAATGCCTACCAGAAAAGAAGGAAAGTGTCTGATGTCGTGTTTCCAAAAAAAATTTAAGCTTGTGAGTAGAGAGTTCATAAATCTAAATTTTTCCAGCTTAAGAATTATGATGAAACACCTGAGACTAGTTTAATACAAATACATCTTAACGTTTTTCTCTTGCATAACTTTCGCACAACATTTATTTTCTAAAATATTACAGCAAGGACAAGATGGAAAACCAGACAGGGAAGGAACCATGGCTCTATTGGAACCCATACACGATGATGATCCAGAAATGTACACCAAACTAATCCAAATTGCCATTAAGTGCGGCCCTGAAGGTTTGTAACAACTTATATTCGTTTCTGTGAACCAATTTTTAGTTTCATCTCTGTTTTAGTATCTAGTATGGACTTAACAGACCATTGTGATATAGCTCTTGAAATTGCCGCTTGCGCAATGAGAGAAGGAAAATTGGTAAGTATTCTTCCCCATATTTGTACGTTTTTAAATAAAAAAAAGGGATTTGAGAGGGCAGGAAATGGATAAAGTTCTTAGGTTTCGTTATAGCTGTGTGCAATTTTTAATAAATCATAACCTTCAAAATGAACCCCTCTGTAAAGTAAAACTGAGAGGTAATACTAACACTTTATTTTTTCCAGATCGGTGTAGCAGATCCGTTTTCTCTACAAGGCTAATCGAAACCTAGAATTTTGCGAAATAAGTATGTTATGCTTACAATTAAAAGAAACAATAAAATAAATATATAAATGAAGGAAAACGAAGTCTTTAATTAAAAAAAAATTATCCTTAAATTTACGATAAGAATGCCCTGTGACATCTTTATTGCCATCTTCAAGACACCTTCAAATTTCGTAAATGGCTGAGGCCAGATTTCTGAACGAGTCGTCGCATATACTGTGCAATGTTATGTTTATTTAGTTCTGCCGCTTCATACAAGTTAAAGTTTTATTTTAATTGTCGTTCTTAAGTCGATTACCATTTTTATTATTCCTAAAAGATAATTTATGGGAGCCCACTTCTTTGAAACTTCCCAACGGGGAAGGAATGTATGTATAGCTTGTTTATGCCGACCGAAAACAGTTCTTAGAACCCTTTGAAAATCCTGCCCTTCCCGGAAGTTCCACGTGCAAGATTTTATTCTAGAATTCTTGCACCATATTTCGCCATATGGTGCAATCTACCAGCTGTTGGATATTCGCGTTGCGTTTTCTCGGGAGTCGATTTAACGTCTTGGTTCGACCCGGTTGCCTGTCGGCGCCGACAAGCAGACAAGGCAAAAGTTAGCGCAAGCTTCGGAGGGCGAATGCACGTGGATTTGGAGTCGGAGTTTTACGGCAGCGCCTCTACTAAATTAAGATTCCGTATCGCTTTTCTTTTCTTGTCTGGGGGCAGGATAATTCTCGACTTGTGTCGGTTTAAAAATATTAGCAGAGTGCAAGCTTTTTGTAAAGACAATTCATTGAAATTGTTTTCTCGACTTGTGTCGGATTAAAGCCTTCGACCTCGTGACTCACTTCACTAAGCCGTTGCAAGTGATAATGTCATACGGCGGCGGAGAGTTTGACTCTTGAAGTTCCCGTCTTTTTTTCTTCGAAGAAAGTCTTGGCCCGTGACGTTGTCTCCATCGTGATGCAGTCTTCAGGAGCGTGCCTGCGATTTTTGCCTGCCTCCTCGGGTCCTAGGAACACCCTAAATTGCGCCCCTCTCTACTTCCTGCCGAAGAAGACTAAGATAAACATTGTTAATCGTGGTGTTGGGAAATATTATTCCGAGATTCATTTTATTGCTTTAAAGTGTTGAACTTCTTTTCTTGATGTAGCGCAAAGCGACTCTCAGTCGCCAGTTGCCATTATTTGTTAATTGTAAAGTGTAATTGTAAATTGTAATTTTTAAAGTCGAACGTCACTGGCTGCGTAGATCTGCGGTTTAGTAAAGTAAATATGGCAAGCCACTGGCGGCGAGCTCTTTGGTTCGAACTCCCCAAACTTCCCTATACCATATCTTTTATTTCTGTGTATTTTTATTGTATTGTGCATGATCTTTGTAAAGCTTTATATACAGGAGGAGGCACAATAAAGGTGAGTGCGATTCCCGTAAGCTGCTGCCTTCTCGGTCTTCCACGAGAACCTACAATCAGCTGTGATTTGGAAGGTGGGGCCCACTAATTTCGACCTATTCTGTACACAACTACGTTCGATTTCCCTCCGTTTCTCGTGAATCACCCCTACTCCTCCGAGTTAAGCCGAAAGCATTTCCATCTTTCCTGTTGTGGGTCGACGAAGAAGCTTGTTTGGCCCGTAACAGCAATTGTAAAAAATTAATTAGATCCGGTTGTAATTGTTATATAGAAGTTGGCCGTAGTGATCGCCGGTAAAACATGTTCTATATTACCAACTGTTAGATGTTAAACGTAATGACGCTGCATGTACCGCACATAAATTTAATGTTAATTTACCTAATGTAAATTGTATTTACTTTAGATTCATGAGCGTGGAAAGTGCATCTTGCCTGAAAGTAAGTGAGCTAAATTTTACAATAATAAGAAGCTAATACAAGATGAAATGTACTTTAAGTACTTAAATTAACTTCGATGGAAGCTTAGAATAATGAATGGAATGGCAAAGGGAAGATTTATGGTTGAAAACACCAATCAAAGTTTTAATGGGTTATATCTGTTTTCTGTTTGGATACAACAAAGTACTTCTCGATTCATGCATGCAAATCTTTTAATTAAAATGTGGGCATTAACAATGTCTCCATTAATTAATTAGCTGGTATATCCAGATATTGTTTTTACAGTTCTTCACTGCACTAGGCATTTTAAATAATTTGTATAGAGAATATACAAGAAAATTTAAACAGAATTAAATAAAAGCAAATTTAATGAAGAACAATCATAAACCTTAAAAAAATTCCATTAAAGTCTCTCTAAATAGTTAGTTCAAAAAGTAAAGTATCTACTGATAATAGTTTGATAGCTTATTACATTTTACAAAGGAAACATGGTCAGATATTAGTAGATTTTTTATACTAGAAAAATCCACTGTGATTTTACAATTTTTATAAAAACTCTTAAAAGTTTACATTTAAAGTATCAAAAATACTTCTAATTCCCAGGTACATTTTTAATATACGCATTCAATATGGTAAGGATATTCGCTGAAAGGTAAAACTTATTTTAGATGTTAAATTAATTTAAAGAATTTCTACCATAAAAAGTTAATGGGAATTGCATTGGTTCTTACCTCTACCACGCCGTCTTTTCGGTTCTGCGCGCATCAATATTTTTCAAGGTGTACACTATTAAAATCCGTACACAAATACTAAATATACAAATTAGATACTTTAAATATCAGTTAAATTGGCAACTACCATAGCAACGTCTTCAAATGAAATACTTACAATTAATTACTTAAAATGCATAGAAAATCTAATATTATACAAACTGTAATAATTAATTGGGAATACTTAAAATAGATCATGTTTACCTCATAAATCAGTAAAGTTTCTTTTGAAGCTGATTACTGTTCTGTTTCTAAATTTATTATTTCTCGAAAATAGTGTGTATTCATTTTCCCCACCTTTTTCAAGTTTACTCAGAAATTGCCATAATTTTTAAAGTTTGTGTTTAAAGCAAGTAAAATTTTTAAATATTGTATACAAACCTTCCTTGGAGATTTCTCTTTACGGAACAAAATTGTTTTATAGGAAAACAAAAAGGTTTCCGTTAATTTGAATTATTACAGTTTGCCACCTATAGTGTGATTGTAAATGATTGAGGCTAGTTTGAATTTACCGCCATAAGAAATTAATGTCATGTTGGTAGCGAATACAGTAATCCTGTCAGCTGTTTATTTCTCATCAGTGGCGTCTGAAATAGGGTTACATATTAATTGTTAATAACGATTTTAATCACTAGTTTAATCTTTTTAATTAAAACAATTAAAACACAATAAACTTAGAATTTCGTCTTAACAATAAATGAAAATATTTCAAATTAATTTAACAATATTTTACGACAATTGTTCAAAATGCCCAGCAGAAATCATAAATACCGCGACCATTTAATATGTATTTATAAAAAGCCCCGCCCCTATAATGATATAGCCACAACCAACATGTGAAATACACTAAAATTTGTAGCGGTAAATTCAAACTGTCCTCAATCATTTACAATCACACTGTATTGTAACTACTGAATGCAACTAACCATCATCCACGGGAGTAATGGTTAATCCGATTTCTACTGGTCTCTGTATACAGTATCAATATTTATATCATCTTATAAAGGGTGGGCTAAAGAAAGCAAAATAATGCAGATGTACAAAACGCCTTAGCCATATTTGAAAAGAAAATTAAACGCACTAGATCTTATCTACTGGACACTGGCACGTACGAAAACTTCTATTATTTTGAGAGCTAGCCCTCTGCGGTACATGATGGTCAATATTTTCGTGGGAGCTTTGAAGTAACCAGCGATAGTACCCTCTTCATTAATGGGATGATCACGTATTCCTAATGGAAAAGCCATGGTATTTGTCGAAAAATCTCTGAAACCAGCCATTTCCAGTTAGCAGTTAGGTGAAAAACTATGGAGATTCAAGTAGTAGTTCTAGTTGAGTCAAAATATTGAATTCAAGGGGCAACTAAAGTGACTCAAAATAAACTAAAATAAGCATTCATATTGTCATCATAGTTACGTTAATAAGCGAACTTTCCAATCGTATTTCTTAAACTAATAGACAACGTATCCGAGAGTTATATTAGCTAAAGAAATTATTGAAAAATTCTTAAAAACTGATTGTAAATTTCTTTCCACTTCTAAAACTATACAAGGTTTAACAATATTTCTCAGGCTGGTACAATATTAACACTACCAAAATATATGATAGTTATTCAAAGAAACCTATTTACTATTAATACTGCATAAGTCTATATAGGCGTCCGAGGAAACAATTTGGCGGTTACATTTTTCGTAATTACTATTATATCTTGAAATAGATTCCCTTTCAGAACAAGAATCGCTTTGGGAAAGGAAAAAAATCTGCTGCTGCCAGATTAGGTGAATAGGATGGATAATTAATTTCAACTCCGTGTTTCATGAGAAATGACTTCACAATCAGTGCAGAATGGGCAGGTGGAGACTCAAACAACAAGAACCAACTACCCTTCCTTTCTTGTGGTAGTACTCGAAAAATGCGAAACAATAACCTCTTCGTCCCTTTAACGTAGCTACTCTTTGTTCGTTAGCCACTCATTCTTTTCGGACGGACGCTTGGTTCTAGCGTCATCTTCAACATCCTACCATCCATCTTTGAAACGTTTACATCATACAAACACACTAGAACAACTTTACTTGTTATCGCCGTATTACAGTTTTTGCACATTTCATAAGTTTCTGTTGAAGTTTTTCCTGATCTATAGCACAATTTAATATTTATTCGTTACTACATGACAACTGACAGAAACACGATGTATGCAGTAGCATCCTGCGCCGAATCTAACAGCTTCATCACCCTCTATTGATAAAACTGTGATCGATTATATTTAACTTAACTTTTGTTTTAACTTCAAATGACATCCATGCTACAGCGTCAATCCGGAAATTAAATTGCCAAACCTGGTATATTTGCAAATGTAAACCCATTAAATCAATTTTTTCTATTTCGGTTTTATAAAGCCGTTCTAAGCGCACTGTTTTAGCTTAAAAACAGTACGTTAAGGAGGCCTATAATCGTACTGTTTTTAGTTTTATTTTTACGATGTTGGTAGTTCGATTTGAATTTGAAAGTTTGAAATGTCAGTTTCAGCCACCTGTCAGTGCTGCCATAAGTGTTTATAAAAACTCCCTAGTAATCGATTTGACGTAAAATTTTCTACTTAAATTTATTT
>JABXWE010050660.1:0-15328 GCA_014611495.1 Limonius californicus
CCTTCGGGGTCCAATCCAAATCGGTGTACTTCCTCCACGAGTTGCTCCTTCCGTAGGAGGTATACCCATCCAACGCGTCTGTCTGCGGTTTCCGAGCCTACGGCGTCTTCTTCGGAGTGGTTGCTCTCCACGTCGGACTTCTCGATGTCGGATGGCATGGCTGCGGTCTCGGTGCTCTACTATCCTTGCTGGACAACTAGGTCCCTCCTCGGAGATGACTGCAAATAAAAAAAACGGTCCCTGCTCGGGCGCCAAATTTGTGACGCTCTTTACTTATACTCGGCTTAACGGGGTCAATTGCACGTCTGCTTATTACGTGCAATTGCGGAGATTGCCTCGGGCGCCAGATTTGTTACGAAGTTTACTCTTCCGGAACAGCTTCGTAGTCCTGGGATGGATAACGAAGACCTGGGTAACTGCAGTTGAAGACGTCGGTATCCAGGGGTCTGTTTTATTTATCTGCACTCTGAGAAGCGGTCTAGAGACTCTATTGTACTACGTCGTAATAATTAAAGCAAGAAATGGTTTAATACATATATTGGATAAATTAAACAATACAGGGTCTTACATAAACAGGTATAGTGCAATAACATTCAATTTGGACAGTAGCAAATACAGTAGCAAAACGGAAACAAAACGGTAGCAAACACGGTAGCAAATATGATAGCAATACAGTAGCAAATACGGTAGCAAACGGTAGCAGATATGATAACAATACGGTAGCAAACGGTAGCAGATATGATAACAATACGGTAGCAAACGGTAGTAATACAATACCTCTGCGGGAGTCAGTACGGTATCAGGTACGGTCTTACTATGACAGTGAGAGACCAAGGAGATCGTATATCTTGGCACAATTCGGGTACAAACCCCGGTAGTGAACGGACAAGAATCACGGTGCTCTTTCTCTGGATAAAGGGATGTTACATGGGTGTAAGATACCGCCTCAGGACACACGCAGCGACGGTACTTCTGAAGGAGGGTTACTTGCGTCAGGACACACGCAGCCGCAAGGGAAAAATAAGGTACAGAAAACACCGCCTCAGGTCACACGCAGCGACGATGCTTCTGAAGGAGGGTTACTTGCGTCAGGGCACACGCAGCCGCAAGGGGAGAGAAGGAACAGAAAACACCGCCTCAGGACACACGCAGCGACGATGCTTCTGAAGGAGGGGTTACTTGCGTCAGGACACACGCAGCCGCAAGGGAAAACAAGGATGGAAGACAACAACTCAGGACACACGCAGCGAAGTTGCTTCCGGGGTTTCGGGTAAGTTAGAGAGAGAGAGAGAGGTACAAGGGTAGAAAGAGTACGGAGAATTAAAATGTGAACGGTAAAACAATAGTGCCAAGATGAAACAATTCCTCACCTCTGTATTGTTGGCCTGTGTAGGTCGTACCCTGGCCTCGGTCGCTGGTGCTGGATCAACCTTCAGGAAGCAGGATCGGAAACTGACTGTTTAATGCTCGAGGGGTTGTATTTATACCCGCTGGCTAACGGTGTTTACAAAATTCGGTTTAAACTGCGCATTTTAGCAAAGAGTAGGGTATACGCAGCCACCCCACCAGCTATACGCCGTAGATGCGGTTATCAGATTTTCGAGCGTAAATGCAAGTCAAATAAACCAAATTACGGGTTTCGGATGTGATTAGTACAGGCAAATAATCATATAAAAATGCTACCGGCACTCAAACATAGCTCTAATAATCGGTACTAAATAAAACGGAAACTATTCCTGCTAACAAACCAAAATATAAATTTACAAAATTGCCAAACGGCGTACAATAAATAAATTATCTTGTTCGGTTCTAAATATAAATCTAACGGCACATAAATGTATTCAAATAAATCAATAAACATTCCTAAAATGACAGCGAATAAAAATAAACGGTGCTTGAAATCATTCCTCATAATGATATCTAACCAAAACAGCCTCTGATAAGCATAACAATAATGCAACATGCGGTGATACGGCACATAATAAACAAATTACCTTAAGCGGCTATGAAATGTAAATTAAATCAACGGTTAGCAATTACATTTACATGTTTCGGTGAATATGCAAATAATACGGGGTGCATTCGGAAAATCATCGGTCGGTACACAATAATACTAATAAAATCAATTTTATAAACTTCTAAACAGAAAACGGCATAACGTAGTTATGTAAACAACTGAAACGGAATCCTAAAAGACGGAATGAACATAAAAAATAGTAACGCTTCGTTACAGAATATACTTATACCAGATACTGTTAGTCTAGAAACCGATATTGTAAAATCGTGTTTTACCAAGAATCTATTGCTAAGGGAGTCAAAATACTCTCGTTTCTTCTTTGATTCTGTAATTTGAAGGGTAGTGTGCTAAGAACATTGCAATGGGGCCATGCACATTTTTAATAATAATATTTCCAGCTCAGAGATTATCCTTTTCAAATTTAGAACTTCATAGCAGTTGAATTTTTTTTATATTGAAATTGTTGTGCCACCTTTTGCATTTGCGTAGTTAGTATTTTATTTGGCAAAATATTGCGAGCAAATAGTTTAAAGGAGCAAAATCGCAGATACCCAGAACCGATTATTAGCAGACATCTTCAGCCAAGGCAACCATTGCAGACTGTTCGTTAGTTTAATAAAACTATACCTTGTTAATAGCCTTCTAACCTTCAAATCGAACCAAGATCACGATGTGCTATCATACCGCATGAACTACACTTACAAGAAAATAAATAAAATTGATATAATTGTTTATTCATTAATAAGATACATACAATTAGATACAATTGTTGCATTTCGTTTTGATCCAGGATACATAGGCAGATACTTTAGCAAACGCATCGGGAACGCCTCGTGCACATGGTTGGCCCCAGGACACAACTCCAATTTGCTTCAAGGTACCATTGTCGTTTCTAACCAATGGGCCACCAGAATCTCCTTTACAAGCACCTTCGCCGCTTTGAGTTAATGTGCAAAGTTCGTCCTCACCTACGGGATTTATATTTTCATGTAGTTTCTTGCAGTCAGCATTGCTTATGGTTTTCAGTGCGATATGTTGAAGATTCTCGGGTGATGGTCCGAATGGGAACCAAAGCCTTCCCCATCCGCTAAGGGCACAACCTTCATTTTCTTCAATTTCTGCGGTTTCCAAGGCAATTGGCTGAATCTTATCAGAGTAGGTAATAGGTTCTACTTTCAAAACTGCCACATCATTTTTATATATCCTAGAATCATAATTCTCGTGGTAGTAAGCCGCAAGTACCTTGTAGATGTTACCACCATTCCTTCGTTGGTTTGACCCAGCATAAACAGTCATCAAAGAAACCTGGAATCTGCAACATTAAAATCTATAAGTGTTTTTGTTAAAATTTTCCTTAGGCGTATTTATAGGAGAGGGCACACAGATATATAAACTTCTCGTTTATATTAAATTTAAATGAATCTATAATATTTATTCTAGTACATAGCGTATTTACACATTGCAGTGGAAAAGATGATAAATTTGAAGATGTTTTCTTTCTATTATATAAAACAACGGGCAATATGTCGGGACAGTTTAAAAGTATATATTAAATACATACCCATAAACACAATGTGCTGCTGTCAAAATCCATTCTTTGTCAATGATGGAACCACCACAGTTGTGGGAACCATCATACCTAAGGGATATTTGGTGTGGATAAGCGCCATCTGGTGCATCGTCGCCTCCCACAATTCTTCCACCAAAGCTACTTGGTCGAACTTTAGGAACTGCAGCTGGAAGAATACCACACTTAGTACTTTAAAGTGTCAACTGCAAGTAATATCCTAATAACTTTGCTTTAGCGTTCTAGTAGTAGTCGTATGAACATGTACTGACGAGTTTGTTGCGTATGTTAAGAAATACTATATAAACAATGCTGTTTCCTAATATGATAGTCCTTACAATTACTTGAAATAATAGTAAAGAACTTACCTAGAGCAGTTGCTAACATAAAACACAATGCTAATAGAGCTTTTGCCATTGTAACTGGAATGAATGCGAAAAGTTTCTAATAAGCTTTTATACTGCTGCACAAAACATTATCAAACAGATAAAATCTTCTAAAAGTGGTTCGGCGGATGTTAGTTCTCAAGCGTTGTGATAACTATTTTAAACAAACGGTAACAATAGGAAGTTGAAGTGGAACAAGTAGGTAGTTTCCGATTAGGTACCTCTTTAAGCATTATGTCTTAAAAATGTAGTGATATATCTGATGGCTATCTTCAATACGTGTTTAATTTTTATTATTGATTTGTAGGGATTTATTTATCTAGAGAACATAATTTTGAGTTTCAACTCATCTAATATTTTACGATTTCTATGGTTGCAGGATTATTTAACGGTATCAATGTATTTAAGTGAACCTACTTTATGCTTCAGTTGGATTAATTCTTATATGCAATATGTCGTAGCTATTACATCAGACGTACTCGGACCTGCTGTTGTGTGCCTTAAAGTGTATTCCCTCTGTCAACTAATTCTTGTATCTGAATCTGTTACCTATTATTCTGAAAAAGAATGAGTTGATTATAAATTACTTAACACTTGTTGAAAAGTCATTTGCATGAGAAATACCTTTCGTATGCTAGCTATTGTTACCTCACACTGAAATTATAATGCTTATACGCTGATAATCAAAGTTGCACCATAACTTCTTAGAAGAAGCAGAACAAATTATCCGACGCATAGTGGTATGCAATCACTTCCATCATAACGAAGAAGCTTCCATCCGCGTAATCGCTTATAAAGTGCAATGCAATCAATTAACCGTCGTTCGAGTAATTAAGAAGTATACCGGAATTGAAATTTGTTGGTAATCTCGACCAAAAATAACCTTTGATCAATTATAATGAATTGGCCGTTATGGTCAGAAGCTACTGGTTTGAGTTTGTCGTAAAATCATAAAGAACAAGGGCTAACGGATAAATACTAAATTATATTATATATAAAATGAGTATGTTTTCTAATATCGTAGATGGTAACTTAAATTACGGTAATAAAATGTATGTCATTTTGAGTAAATGTTTTATTTCAAGTTGTTTTTCTTTAACAAGTGAATATGCAAATAACTTAACTATATTGCCGTGTTTAAGTATCTCTGGGGATATTTAAAAATATCACTTTATTTAGTTTTCCCCAAGTCCTTAAGTGATGCAAGGTTTTTTCACACGAGAAAGTAACGGATAAATTTTATAAAATCTTCGAAAAAAATATTTCGAAAAAATGCTCGGACACGTCGATTTTTGTTTTTAAATTGTCATCTAGAGATGTAATTTTCCACCCCCCACCCCTCAACCCCTAAGCGCTAGCAACTCCAACTTTAAAAATTCAAATAGCAAAGTACCCTTTCTGATGCCTCATATGATAGCGTTCTTTATGTTGAATACAATAAAAAAAAGTTTTTCAAAATCGGTTGATAAATAACGGAGATATTTACCAAAATGTATCCAAATGAAAGTGCCAATATTCGAGCAGGCGTTGATACGGCTCTAGCAAAGAGTGGTAAAAACAATTGAAATTTATCGTTCTCAGTACGTTTTAATGTTTTAAGTGTTTATGTTGTATTTTTAAGTTTGAACGAAAAAAATTTTTTTTTAATTTTTTGAAAGAAATTCTTAATTTCTCAAAACCCATCGCAATATTTACAGGATGTACTGAGAACATAAACTTCAATTGTTTTTATCACTCATTGCTAGAGCCGTATCAACGCCTGCTCGAATATTGGCACTTTCATTTGAATACACTTTGGTAAATATTTCCGCTATTTTATCAACCGATTTTGAAAAACTTTTTTTTATTGTATTCAACATAAAGAAAGCTATCAGATGAGGCATCAGAAAGGGTACTTTGCTATTTGAATTTTTAAAGTTGGAGTTGCTAGCGCTTAGGGGCTGAGGAGTGGGGTGTTGAAAATTACATCTCTAAATGACAATTTAAAAACAAAAATCGACGTGTCCGAGCATTTTTTTGAAATATTTTTCTCAACGATTTTATAGAATTTATCCGTTACTTTCGAGAAGCACTGTTTATGAATTTGTGTACTCTACGTATATGCTCGTTCGGTGAATAACATATGTAGCATACATGACGCCGCAAACATATCAAATGCCCTTTTCATTGCTTTTAACTTGCTTTTACTGCTAGTAATGCGTTAAATTCTTGTTCAACGATCGTTGAATCATCTAGAGTTCCCGCAGGTTCATCTTCTTCTCGCGGTATCTGTTAGCTGCCGCAAGTATTCCTGAAAAGCGCATAAATAACAGTTTCTATCACACTCAACGTATTTCTTTGTCTGTCAGGGGTTTGACGTTTTTTTATTTGCGACCGTGGGTTGAAAAGCGCTTGGACGAGTCATGAAGGTATTTTTGCAGAACGCTACGTGCAGGACCATTTTCTAGGAACTGGCTCCGTCGGGCTTGTCAGGAAAATCTGTGCAAGCGTGTTGTGTTCGGTGAGAATATGGTGGAGTTGAAATTGTTCCTGTTACTAACTTGGTATCGTTTTCTCATAATAAAACCCGACGATAAAGCTGGAATAAATACTTGCAAGGGTTACCATTTTTAAAGTTAAAATACCAAGTTTTGTTAATATTTTTCCCGTCGTTCCGAAGAAGCTCCTCATTGGGCAGCCGAGTAGCGTTACCTCAGTGAAGTTAGCCCAGATGTCTCTTCCTCTCGTCTTTTTTTCTTCTGGGCGTTGGTCTAGCAAAAATTTAATTTTTCGGCTATTAAGTATTAGTGAAAACTGTAAGCAGCCTATTTGTCTAGAAAGTGCTTCGATTTCTGAGACGTAAAAGTAGTTATATTATGAAGAATTAAAACAACCTTCTGTTGCCAATTATTTAGATGTTTAATAGTTAATTGTATTCGTGTTGTGAACTTAGCTGATATAGAATACGCAGTTCTTTTCATCTCTTAACCTTTCCACAAATGTCCTACTGAGTGGCGGGTCGAGCAACAGATTTTGACATCTTGAGACTTTCTGTTATATATTTGGTTTGTAGGAGAACCGACTCTGCTCCTCCTTTGATAGTTGTGGCATGTACCAAGCTTTTGACTTAACATATTTATTACAGTTGTTTTATAACCTACGACTTTCTGTTTTATATGCTTTCCTTTTTGTATGTGTTTTGTAAGAAATATCGAGGTGTGGAGGAACCACAATAAGGTAGGTTTGAATCACCGTAAACTATCGGTTTTTGGATCTTTTACGGGCATCTGTGTTTAGCTGTAACTTAAAAAGTGTGCACTTACTCATTTTGACATACCCTACATATTGTATCAATAAAGACTTTCTTCCAGTAATGGTGTTCCGTGAACCCTCATTTCTTTCTGTGCTAGCCAAAGTGCCCGTTTGAACAGATTGGTGCGGGCTGACGAAAACGATCGTTTAGTTCGTAACAATTTGGTCCACCATCTCGGCAGATGTGAAGGGCAAGAAAGATTCTTTGATTTCCTTAACATATTTTGTGAACGGGGTTTATTTGACATGGCATTGTGACAGCTTGCTATTGTTCTTCTTGATGGACCTGCTTTCAAATCCTAATTTTCAGTATCCTCGTCATCTATTCAATTATCAATCTCCTACGTTCACTTTGATATGTCTTTCGGTTTCCAAATTGCTGCTCTCCCTCGAAGTTTTAAGCAATCCATCGTCTGTTACGTATTTTACGTCATTATAGATTTATGAATAAGTGTCTTCAAGCGTGTTACAAGCTGAACCAAAACGTAACTGTAACCCTGCAACTCGGACACCAGATTTAAACACTTAAGCACAGAATACTCCAAAATATAACTGCAAGAATCGGATCCTTGCGGGTAGGATAATATACTCAATATATAAATTATTTCATTCACATTATTGCAATTACATTTCTTTGATAACATTTCGGAATTTTAAGGACAACTTGACGAATATCTAAAAAAAAACCACGATATCCATTTACAACAAATATAGCTGCACCAGTGTATGCGAAAGCTTCTCAGAGGTTAAATTAAAGAAAGGTGGTAAGCGTGAGTAAAAAATATTTTATAAAGCTATATAAAGAATATAATTTTACTTAAACCCAAAACGTGTAATAGTCCGGACCTGGTGCCGGTAAACTCAGAGCCAGGGCTCACTGGGAATAAAATTATTTATCGGATCAACAGTTTTATTCCTATTTATTTACAAGTCTAACTTAAATTAAAATACTGGATGTAAATATATGTACAAGAATAAAGGAAACTAAAATACTGGATTCTGAACAAACTACAACAATAATAAATCAAAACCGTGTTCTAAAACGAAAATCAAAGCTGCCTTAGTTCGGCCCTGGAATGCAGACAGTGTGGACGCGGCCCGCGTGGGTCTAGCGGAGAGCGGCGCGAGGTAGTAGTTGGACTCACAGCTGGGCTGCACGCTCGCTTCACTGAAGGCCAATCAGCTGTTAAACAACTAACGAATTTTATTATTACAATGTAAGTTAAACGGGATTATTCGCAGCAACTGAATTCTAGCAGCTTCCTTGGTCTCGTGTTCTCGGTTACCTAGCAATGTATACAATTCGTCCCGGTTCCCTATAACTATCGGCGTTGCAGTGAACGGTCTTCGTGGTTTTCGCCGGTGGATGGCGGCGTGTTGTTCAATGTGCGGCTTTAGCGATTTTAGCAGGCCTTCGAATTTGTTTAGAATTCTTAAAGCGAGTTCCAAACGGAAACGCGGGTTGCCCCAGGCTAATGAAATGGTACTGCGATATCCGTAGTAAATTCTGTAAACTTCTTTCAATGAGGTGTTTTCCAGGTCAGGTGAAAATACGTAAATACGTTTGAAATGGTCGGGATAAACACCAGGCAGGGCACAGTGTCAAAACACGGGGTTACCCAGGCTAAATCAATGTTTGACGGAGATCAATTACGGGATAACTCTGTTAAAACTCGGGGTTACCCACGTTAAATCAGTGTTTGACGGAGATCATTTACGGGATAACTCTGTTAAAACTCGGGGTTACCCAGGTTAAATCCATGTTGATTGGATTTCTAAGATTTTCAGGTATGCGGTGGACTGGTTTTAGTGCACAGACACGGGGTTAGTTAGTTGACAACAAACACAAGTAACTTTTAAGTTTGCTTTATAAATATTATTACTGCAGGATCTAATAATCTTTTCAACTATAGTGTCTGTACTGATTTCCTGTTCGTGATGTATTTCCTGGTTTCAAGCCTGCCACGGTGCGTTGACAAACATACGGAGGAACGTGTTCTGAAAGGTTTGAATTTTTGTTTGTTTGGAAAAAGCCTTATAATGCATTGCGACTGGTGCCTGGAACTTCTTCTTATGTGTTGATTTGGTGTTGGAGCTCAATTTCGGATTTTGTTAGGATCCGTTGATTGTTCAACATTTTAAATTTTAACTCGGTATGGCATTGTGGAAATACCTTTCTGCGAATTATTACCACATGATGTCTTATAATAGCTTTCCACGTACACGTTCATTTTTACCCTCAAAGTAATAAATTTTTTCTTGACAGTTTATACATAAACGCGCATTACTGTAGACGTTCGTTCAGATACATTATCAGTGTCTTTTACAAAACAGATTTTTATATTACCTCCATCAGACTGTCCGTTTAGGAGATACTAGAGTTACTAAAAACTTTGCTTGGCTTGATTTGCTTTATCCGAATGAGCTCTGTAAGAACATAATTTTAAATACAACTATTTTAATTGAATTGCAAACTATTAAGCACCAGTCGATATTATACTAATCTTTGAATCATCCTGTATAAGAATTTAAAATAGTTCACTTGATAAATAATAATGAGCCGATTACGTAACCTAAAATAATATTCTTAAGGTTTCGCATATTTAGAAAACAAAAAAAAGTAATGTTAAAAGTGTATCTAAGTACCATTAATTAACAATTACGGATCCTTTTACAATTGTCACGCAATCAAAATATGCATTTTTTACGTATTTACATTATACAATTACAATTTATATCTGATTTTAGTATATAAGGACGAGATGGATCCAGTATTCAACACCGATGATAAGAAACCAGATGTTACAAGTGCAGTCTTGTTATTAAATACGGACAGTTCTACATGCAATGTCTTGCATCATAGCAACATTAAGCAAGAACCGACTGAAACTGAGTTGAGAACAGATGGTAATTGTGTATCGCATAGTAAAGTAAATGTTAAGTAGTACAAGTAATTGCTCATCAAACAGGTTTTCATACAAAAATTACAAAAATGTTTCTGTATTTTTATAACTATATTTGTATCTACTTTGACAACATAAATGTTGCTGCAATTAAAAAAATATTGGTATTTTAATTTCAGATTCCAGAACTGATTCAAATATCAATTGTTACTTATTACAAATTACATAGTTTGGAGCCGTATTTACATTACCTTGTAGCATGCTAACAAAAGTATTATTCAGTAAATGATATTGAAATATTTATGTGTTTTAGAAAAAGAGAAACAAATTCAAACAAGGGAATTAGGATCAGAAGTATCAGATTTACAGCACGAAGCTAAATATGAATATGATTTCTCCATCAAACTGGAATCATTGCATGACGAATTAGAAATAAAAACTGAAATCCTCAATTCTAATGATGACTATGAAAGTGCACAACAGATTAGCTTACATCAACATATGAGACATCACACAGCAGAGAAACCATTCAAGTGTAACGTATGTGATTATGAAAGCGTATATAAGATTCGCTTGCATGAACATATTAGAACTCATACAGGAGAGAAACCTTTCAAGTGCGGCAAGTGTGATTATGAAAGTGCACAAAAGACTAATTTGCATCGACATATGAGAACTCATACAGGCGAGAAACCTTTTATATGTAATATATGTTGCTATGAAAGTGCATGGAAAATTAATTTACAAAGTCATATGAGAACTCATACAGGAGAGAAACCATTCAAGTGTAAAGTATGTGATTATGAAAGCTTATATAAGATTGGCCTGCATCGACATATAAAAACTCATACAGGAGAGAAACCTTTCAAGTGCGATAAATGTGACTATGAAAGTGTACAGAAAATTAATTTGCTTCGACATATGAGAACTCATACAGGAGAGAAGCCATTCAAGTGCGATAAATGTGACTATAAAAGTGCACATAAATTTAGACTGCAAGAACATATGAGAATTCATACAGGAGAGAAACCTCTCAAGTGCGATAAATGTGACTATGAAAGTGTGCAAAAGATTAATTTGCATCGACATATGAGAACTCATATAGGAGAGAAACCATTCAAGTGCGATAAATGTGACTATAAAAGTCTACATAAATTTAGACTGCAAGAACATATGAGAACCCATACAGCAGAGAAGCCTTTCAAGTGCACTGTATGTGACTATGAAAGTGCACACAAGAATAACTTAAAACGACATATAAGAACTCATACTGGAAAGAAAGAAACCGTTTGAATGGAAAATGTATGATTGTTAATGAGGATAAGTTTAAAAGATAGGATAATTATTAATAGTTGTAAGCATTTTGAGGCTTTTAACATGTAACTTGCATGTTGTTCTTTTAAAAATGTTGACTTATGTAATAATATTTATAAGATTTTTCATGTGCCAATAATAATATTTATAAAGCGAACCTAAAAGTTACTTGTATTTGTTTTCAACTAACTAACCCCGTGTCTGTGTGTGTGCAGTGATGTAATACTACAAATGATTTTTGTACTTGCATATGGCTACAGTGGAAGGCTTCTAAATTTATTTATTTTAATTTACTAGATTCAGTTTATAATATGTGTACTGCTGTCACATTGCTATTGATTACAGACTGTTAGAGACAGTTTTTTATTAGCACAAACAGTGTAGCAGTTTATTTGTGATTATTTTGACGCCTAATGGGAGCTTGGAAAACATGAATTCTAACCAAACCGTTTTGAAGAAATATCAAGAAGCACTGCCTTCAAACAGTTTTTTGTCCCTCAATGTCGTATTCTTAGAAGAAGGTTGGAGCAATTCATGACGATTTGCGGCAGTCTGAAGTAATCCGTTTTCCTTCTCTCTTGCCTGGTAATGGGATCGTCAAATCTTAAACATGCCAACAACTATTTTCTGACATAAAACATATAAATATGTCTCTTCCAGTACCGTAAGTTGCAAAAAACGTATTAAAGTTTTCATGATTCGATTTAAAAGCTGCAGAATAAAATAATAAGCAAAAGAAAGCTTTCATTTCAAGTATGTCGACAACTTGTAATTTTGTCTTTCTGTTGCTAACTTTACATTTGTTCACTTAATAATTTCATTTATGATTCTGTCAGCTATCGGTAAGTTCCAAATAGCTTCTGGTTTGACTTTGTCACATATGCGAGCACGAGTGCATAGTCCAGGTAATTGAACAACAAAATAATGTTTTTTCGTTTGTGATTGACTTACAGCTGGTTTTTGTGACCATTTGAAACGATTGTTTCTGTAATAATATTTTGAGGAAACAGCATCACCTTCATCTTCGTCCAATTCCTCTTCGATGATTGTTTCATTGTTGCTTTCCAAAACGTTACCCTCATCTAATTTGATTTCAGAAGACGATCCATAATCACTTTCTAAATATTCATTTTCCTCGCAATTCTCAACATCCCTTGCATGTGAATCATTTTCGAACCATTGAAGAAGTGTTTCCTCAAAATTAGGATCCCCAAAACGCACTGCTTTACTAGATCGCGAAGTTCCCGCCATAACGTACCTAAATACCCAGGTCCGGTCACACAAACTGATGCTATCACAAAAACTGTCACACTTATAACCACTTGGGGCTGTGCCAGTAAATCCAGCATTGCCATTATCCAACGTGCACAATCAAAAATCCTCCGAGCAATAACTGACGCCCCATGATATATCACAAATCAGACATTCCACCAAGATCTTAATGTACCAAACGTTCAAGAAGTAATTCAAGAAAGAAGCAGCAAACACCTTGGAAAGCTAGAATTCCATGACAATCCTCTCCTTCAGCCACTTTTGCATGAACATAACAACAGAAGACTGAAAATGAAGTGGCCAACGGACAAGTGTGGTAGAAGAGATTTTTCTCGATGGAAAAGCCTCATCAAGACAGAAAGGGGGTTACCTTCAGATAGTTTCTAAGTTAACACAATAGCTTAAACAATGTAATTTATGATTGCTGTTTAAACCAATAAAACAAAACTTATAACCACTTAAGCTCGTGTTAAGTTCGAGATTGACTAACTAAAGGAGTATCTAGAAGGGCATGAATGCAATGTGTGCATCTGCAAAATTCCAGAAAATTCTAAAACACGTGCGGTAACAGACCGGTCTCGAGTAGCTACGGGTTAATGATATCATTTCCGTTTTTCGAGAATATTTTTGCGGACTTTTTAATGGTCTTGATCGTTTCTGTTTTAAACAGGGTGTCCTCAAAGTAAATGGACACAGCTTAGCCACAGATTCCCGAGGTCAAATGCAACCGATATATTGATATATATAATATATAAATGTAATAAACAAAAAGTAATGCGCCCTAAAGAAGAAAAAATATTTTTAATATTTGATATAAGTATTTCAGAAACATACTGGCGGATCAAACTCTACGTCAGGCGAAACCAAACATTTTCAACGTATAAGCATTATTGCATATTGTGAGAGTACTATCGGCAGATTTTTTTCGTATCTACATTGTAAGTAAACAGAAACTTTAAGAACAAATTAAAAACACTTAACTCAACAACAACTACTTAATAAATTCGATATCTCGGAAAAACAACAATACTGTTTTAATATTGTCAAATTGACATATAGCAACTTGAAAATAATCTATAGATTTGTATTGTATTCGAATTTTTATTGAGCGATATTTAGAACGCGGTTTTCCAAGTATCTCTTAGCGCTGCAGCCATCATTGGCTTATTGTACACCCTTACTATGAATTATGCTTATCTGAGGTAGTTTCAACTCCAACTGCTTAATAATGGCCAATTTGAACATTTCTGTTAGGTAATTTATTTCAGAATGTTCTTATTTTTATTACAACTAAATTCTGAATATTTTTAATTGTACCGAGGCGCACACAGGGTGGGGGTGGTCCAGTAGGTCCGGACCTAGAATTTAACAAATATACAAGGTGTCTCTAAAAGGTTTGTACTTGTGCTTTCACGGACTCCTGAGACAAAATAGGACGATTTAACCAAACATACCTCTATTTAAAAGTACTTCGTTAAAAGCGCTATCAAACGTTAAAGATCGTCAAAAAATTCGAACAAAAGAATTTTATCAATGGGGATTACATTTGGCGTGTAAATCTGTACTGGCAAAAGGAGTTTTTTGACATAATTTTTTGTTGTGGGGTTACGTACGTGGTCAAAAGTGACCATCTACTTGCAAACAAGCCCATATTACTTTTTAAAGGTTTGGCTAATAACTTTGAATCTTTATTTACAGAAAGACATTTTTGTTTGTTGTTTGATTTCGCTATCTGCCATAGTTCAGGCAGCAAAAGATATAATAGTCAATCCGGGAGTTTCATAGACGTCGTTTTATACTTTACCCCACACAAAGAAATCTAGCCGAGGCAAGTCCAGACTACGTAGAGACCAAGGATGAATTGCATCTGTTCCAATTAATCTGTTATGGAAAGTTTCATCCTGGTAGTTTCTTACAATTCTATGGAATTCTATTTTGAAACCACTTACGCTGTCTAACATGAAGAGGAATGCCCCCGAAAAGTTGAGGCAAATCATTTTCTAAAAAATGGTAATATATTTTCCCATTTCCCTCAATGAAGTGGGGACCAACGATAAAGTTGTCAACGATACCACACCACGCATTTGCAGTAAAAATTCTTTGAAATGTAGGCATAGAATTCAAAAATTCAAATTTGCGCGGGTTGTAATGCGTAACGTTTGTTGGCGCTGGAGTAGCGCGCGACAGTGAAAGCTGTCTGTCTGTGTTTTAAGTTCGTACGTTATGGTAACATTAGAGGTTAAGTTCTTATGTAGTCAAGTGTTAGTTAAATTTAAATAAAATAACTAAAAAGAATCTTTAAGTGTATTTATGCAAAAGCTCAGCAGACCTGCAGATCAGGTGTGGGGTAAAGCAACGAGTAAAAGAAAGGAGTAAGCAACGGGCGGAAGCCGAGCTCAAGGCAACCACGTTTTCCAAAATGGATAATGTAACAGTGGTAGAGCAAATGGAGGAAAGAGCGGAGGAAGCAGGGCCATCAACAGCAACTATCGAGGAAATAGTTGAGGCGGCAGTTAGGGCTATTCAAATTAGCCGAACCAATGTGCCACAGCAGCAGCAGTACTCCAACAGGGAAATT
>JABXWE010050662.1:0-11060 GCA_014611495.1 Limonius californicus
TAGTATGACTGAATGAAAAAAAAAATGTAGTTAGAAAAAAAATCGAAAGCGATAGAGCCCAATTTATCGAGACAGTACACGATAAATTTGCTGAAGACCGAAGAAGATTAAAATTTGTCTTTTCTTAGGTAAAGAGTTGAATATTTCCACAGTTTTTGTTTGTTAGCTAGTACTAGGTAAATATTTTTATTTTTGTTTATATGTTTTAAAAATGTAGGTATACTTTTGACCAAGATTGACGCTTTTATAATGACGCAATCCATTAAGAGAACAAATTTATTTATTTTTGTTTTCTATTTTTAGTTTGGGTACGTCTGAGTAAGATTACATAATATTTTTATGATGTGTTATTGTTATGTCGGTTATAGCACCAAAGGTTTTAACGTTCAAGTTCATTTATACAAATATTTTTAATATAAATGTTGAAATATCTATACACACACTAAATACTAGTGTTTTATATACCTACGGTGTTTATTACTGTTATTATTTATTTTTTATTTTAAGTTATTTTGCATTAAAATTTAGAAAAAAAATGCACGTAATTTTTTTGCCCCCTCCTGGATTATTTTCTGCCGGCGCCCATGCGCATTTATAGTAAGTTATATTTTATAGCACTCAGACAATCAAAACGAGACGACTATCTTGTAGGGCATAATCTTTTCAATGTTTTTTTAATCATCCGTTTTCTTCTTTAGATTTTTTGAGTTCTTGCCAGCCAGCGAGACAAAATTTTACTGAAAAACAAATATATATTCTCTAGTAATCCGTAGAAATTTCTAATTTCGCTAACATTTTGCATTGTATCGTTCAAAACCAGGTTTAAATTGTGTGCGGAGCAGTGAACAAAATCAGCAGTTGGTACTATTTCTTTAATTCTTGCCTGAAGTCCAGAATATTTCCCGCTCATGTTAGAAGCTCCGTCATATCCCTGACCTCGGCATTTTCTTATATCAATTTTCAGTTCTTTTAATGTACTTAAAATAACGTGTTCAAAATTTTTGACGCTTTGGTCCTATTTCTATAAAACCAAGGAATGATTCTTTTATTTCGATTTTGCCTGCAACAGATTTATCATGATCTAGGTCAACGTTAACATGACGAATAATGATACTCAATTGATCCTTCTTTGAGATATCTTGGGTTGTATCGACGATTAGGGGGAAAAAGGGGGCTTTAGAAATTTCATTTACTATTCCTTCTACCACCGATTTTGACATCAATGTTACGATTCCATTTTGCGTATCATGGTGTAAGTATTTATTTCGATTATTTTTATTTGTTATATGCGACTTCAACAAAGGATCATATTTCGACAGCAAAACGATAATATTCAAAAAAATACAACTTTGAGGCAAACCTCACGGCACAAACAAAGATCACACCAAGGCACCCACAAAAAATTATGTGCGTGCCGCAAACGTACTTGAAACATGAAGGAAGAAAAACGCGATAACACGGCACTCAGGAACTCAGGGCAGTAATCCTGCAACTAAACTGATTTATATTATATATATATATATTATATATTAAAAACAATGCGGGCGACCTGGCATAGGCGCGTTTTGCCTTTGTCTGCATTACCGCTTTTCTATATCAATAAGCCGCCAAAGTTAACCGGCGGCGGCCCCGCAAGTTGCTATTTATTCTTTGTACTTTATCGGGTCGGCGAATAGAGACAAAACAAACACATTTTTGGTGATTGTAACGCCGACACTCGCCCGAGCGACGGAGAGGATCAATTTATATTAATTTGTTCTGTAAACTTTTGGTAGAATGAATCATTGATTCATAAAGTTTTATTTTGGAGATTTTATTCTAGCAAGGAGGCCAAAGGGGCCCCTTCTGGAGCATAGCGGGCCCTGCGGGCCCCTTATCGCCCCCAGTGTGTCTTCCATTCTTTTCTATCTAAACACTTTCTCCTCTACATTTTTGCCTTGAGCTTTCTTAGGTCATCTTCCACATTTGCACTCCATCTTCATGTAAGCCGGTCCCGTCTCCTCATCCTTTCTGGCTTCCCGTAGTACCTATGCATATTTTTGACCTAGATCCCGTTTCATCCTCATTACGTGTCCAAACCATTTTAACCACTGTAACTGTATTGTGGTGAGTATATTCCGATCTTCATGTAGCTCGTGGTTCATTCGAGTCCTCCATTCGTCTCTTTCCTGTACTGGACCGTATATTCGTTTTAGTATCTTCCTCTCGAAACTTCTCAGGTCTTTCTTGTCTTGCTGCGTTGGAACCCATGGATATGTAACTAACTGTCTTTAACTTGATGCAAATAACTAAAGTCAAACTAACTGGCTTTATTATAGTATTCTATATTCTATTTTTGGTGTCTCTTAATACAGACCTCGATTGGAATATTTTGGATTGTCTAATAGTTTCTCTTTTCCGTTGCGTTTCTTATCTTTATTTCTTTACTTGTCTCATTGTCTTCTGTGGCCGTGTTTCCTAGAATTCTTGGGTTTGCTCGCTTTCTTATGCTTCCCTATTCTTTTCTTTTTATGTCTATCGCCACCAGCGTATACTAGGTTTTCCCTTATTTAACTTCAGTACTGCCTTTTCTACTTCTATTTCTAATTGACAGAAGCTGTTTTTAGAGCTTGTTTTTTCTAGCAATATCACCGTCGTCTGCATATGTCAGATATAGGCATATTCGATTACAGACATTCACTCCAGCGTTTATCTTTCTGCTAAATCTCTTTAATACTAGGTTGAATAATGTTGTGTGCAATGGGTTGCCTTGCCTGATCTCCCTCTTCAATTCGAATTGCTTGGCTAGATATTATAAATATACTAGATGAACTAGCGTTTATGTAATAGTAATAATAATGAGGCTTTACACTCCATGAGGGAGTTTGGCCTGCAAGGCGGAAGGTCAGAGCTGCCGTATCCTTACTCTCACACCAGGTTCTCGCGTGTCAAGTCCATGACGGCGGGTGGCGGGCACCACGCATTATATATCGCATTATTACCCCTTGTTCATTCAAACGCAGGTACCCAATTATATAAAGCGACCTTCCACACAGGAGCCTAATGCTCTAACCACTGAACTATGCTGGCGCTGAACTAGCGTTTAGGTATTTCAAAATCTTTCACTGTTTTTTCTAAGAATTTCCTGTTAACGGTATCATATGCTTGCTTAAAGTCTATGTACAGTTAATGGACCTTAACGATGTTCATAGCATTTTTCCAGGCTTCTTCTGATTGCGAATGTGTGGGTGGTAGCCGAGTTTTCGCTATTTACCCAGACTGGTAGTTGCCGAAGGTTTCTTGTCTGTCATCCATTTCGCTATTGCCGAAGTAATTACTTTGTAGACAACTCATAATAACGATATTTCGCTATAAGTGCTCTATTCCGTCATTTATTCTTATTAATGGGACGTATTATTGAGTTTGTCCAGTCTCCAGGCATTTTTTGTTCTATCCATATCACCTGTAGTGGTTCGTGGATTGTAGAAGTTCTCCCCTTGCATTTTTGACTAATTCCGCTGTCACCTCGTCTTATTCGGGTGATTTTTTGTTCTCTAACATGTTCACCTGTTGTACTACTACTACTGTTGCGCTAATATGTTCAAGTGCTAGCCGTAGAACTTGGTGTCCTTTCCGCCTTCTTTGCTTCTTCCTCTCTACTGGCACATTCTACTAGCAGTTTTTCATACTGTCGTAAGAAAGAAGTACAAAAATGTAGGTTCGACTCCCGTAACCTGTAAATCCTCGGCCCTTTTACGAGGATCTTCGTGTGTGCGACTTCAAAGAGTGACGTCAACTGATTTTATCATACTTTATACATCGTAATAATCAACCCCCCCCCTTCTTGTGTTAGCGGAAGAGCCAATTCCAACGGTTCACTTCTGGCTGACGAGAAGGATCGCTTGGAGCGTAACAAACTAAAATGCAATATATTATTTACCACATAGAAAATACTTTTGACTTTTTGTAGCCGTTTGTGGATTTATATATTTTGATAAATTGACAGTATAGCTTCCATTCAGTACTCTCTCTAAAATTTAATCAAAACAAACAGTTTTATGAAATAAAATATTGATACGTTATCAGTTAAATTATAAGCACCGAAGTTAGAGCTTTCTAATTAAATTAATTGTGGAATATTTGGTGCATAATTACGTCACGGTAGACACTCTAGCAGAATCAAATCAAAACAAATTTCTGTTAATACCGGATTCGAATCCAACTCATGGCAGCATTTAATACCTGTATCGTCAGTACATCCAATGATTCGTAAAAATTTAAAGACAGTTTCAAGCATTATAGTGAAGTCATTCAAGTGTACTTGTAGATGAAACACAGGAAGATCGATGCGATAAAATTGATAAAATATGTGAACTTAGCTTTAACGAATAAGATCTAACACTATTTGGATTATTATGTGGGTATATAATAGGAACCAAGACTTCTAGATAGTCGGTTTACTACTCTCCAGGCAGTTTACAAAATGGCCAAATTCCTGGTACCGTTGTTAGTCCTGCTCGTTGGAGCCTTTGGTAAGCCAAGTTTACATAAATTTAAGGAGTAGAGACAGAATAGAATTATGAAAATTATAACCATTTATATTGAAATAAAGACCTCTTCGAACAGAAACTTTTGAAACTTCATTTGTATTTACTTCCTTTCAGCTTACCCCAGCAAACACCAAAACGTTGACGATGGATCTAGTTGGCGCATAGTAGGAGGTTCAAACGCCCCCGATGGTGCTTACCCTTACCAAATCTCATTGAGAGAATCTGGAAGACACATCTGTGGCGGTTCCATCATCGATGAGACCACCATTCTAACAGCAGCTCACTGTATCGATGGGTAAGACTTTTGTTAATTGGAGGTAGAACCACTTAGAAAATAACAAGCTAGAATATGTTATAATTTTACAGCGTTTTACAGCTATAAGAAATAATCATCGTCATTTAGTACCACTGTTTTGGGCCAGACAATTATATTTTATTTTCGATTTACGATTTACTTTCCTGTCGGAAACTAAACGGTTTTCCTCTTCTTGTAAACGTAACTTAATGTGAAAATCATAATTCGGATTCTAGTAGTTCTAGTTTCAAACAAAAAACATTCTAAGAAATTTAATTTGTCTGATGTTTTAAAAACTGATTTTATAAACATTTTTTTCCAGGGCATCTTCATCAAGACTCTCCGTCGTTGTAGGATCAAACAAGCTCAATAGTGGTGGCACCATATACGCAGTAAGCAGCTTGAGAGCCCATCAGCAATGGAACTCCTTAACCGTCAAAAACGACATTGCCATCGTAAAATTGTCTAGTCCTATCGCCCTGTCTGACACAGTCGCTCCAGTCAAGTTGGCAACCTCAGAACCCGCTGCTGGTGCAGATGCAGTTCTCACTGGTTGGGGTACCACCAGCTACCCAGGATCAGCTCCCAATGACCTCCAGCATATTAATTTGAAGGTAATCAGTAATGCCGATTGTAAATCTCAGCAAGGTATTTTTCCACCTGTAAATCCCACCAATGTCTGCACTCTGACCGTACGAGGAGAGGGAGCTTGCCATGGTGACTCTGGCGGCCCACTGGTTTCTGGAGGAGAACAAATTGGAGTTGTTTCCTGGGGAACCCCCTGCGCTCTAGGAGCTCCAGACGTTTTTACCAACGTAGCTTCTTACCAAGACTGGATCAGCGAAAATAGAAACTAATTTCTAATTTTATCAGATATATCAAATAAAATATGACAACTGCTGTAATAAAATAATTATTAAACTTAGCAGCATACTTTCGTTTTGATTTGTTTGCGGCTAAGCAACTAGAGCGTAATTAATGTAGTGGTTGTACTTACTCTACTAAAGATAAGAAAGAAGCGAATCTGACAAAGAAAATAACGCAAATTACGAATTTTACATTGTTATAGATTTTTTAAATACTGCTGAGTTGGCGTGTTGTATCCTCTTCCTCTTTCATATTTTCGAATACAACAACTACAAATGGTGTAACTGGAGGTAATTGAAAATCTAAACACAATATAATTTTTGAAAGTATGCATATAAATACTGTTAGTGCATAGTTAACAACTACTCCATCATTGGATAACTAATTGATATAATAACATTAATAACTAAAATTGCAGAACTATTGACACGAACATTTAATATGCCCACGAGAAGATTCAGAATTGCTATTTTCTCTGTTCAGAGCCCAGAATCTCCTCTTAAATTTGCAATATTTGCTTTAGGAAAGGGCGCACTGCAGATTGTATTCGTTGGAAATCAGACATCTTTAACTATAAGTAGTAGCTTATCTACATTCACCTACCCGAAACGAGGAATATACTTGCTTAATCTAGGCAACTGAATAGGAGTCTATGTTAATATGCTAGATAAAAACGGCTGTATCACTTGCTGGAAGCTGCTTACACTTTTTAGATATATGTATGTATATGTACAACTGTATAAGACAAGCCCGAAACTGGGATTATACTTGCTTAACCTAGGCAACGGAAGAAACGTGTGGGAGTCTATGTTACTGCTAGATAAGAACGGCTGTTGGTTCTATCATTTGCTGGAAGCGGTTACACTTTTTAGATATATGTATGTATATGTCGATGATGATGATGATATGTCCATCTGTATAAGAGAAAGCAAATCCAAGAGTTTGTATTAGACGCACCAGCAGACTTCGGTCCTAACACTGTTAGTGAGCTCATACAGAGAGCTATTTTAGCAGTACAACTGTGGTGCAGAGTGGCGAGACTACAGATCAACACAGTCAAGGTTGAACTTGTCACATTCACTAGCAAACAAAGATTAGAGAGTCTTAGGAAACCAATACCATTCAACAACAAACTAGTGCTTTCCCGGTCGGTGAACTATCTATGAATGATCCTAGATGCCAAGAGGACGTGGAAAGAAGATGTCAAGCGATTGATACAAAGGTCAACTGTTTCCTTGTGGATGCCCAAGAAAGCTTTAGGCAAAACGAACTTAATCGAAAAATCATGATATGCATATGGACTGCAGTGATTAGATCTATAATCGTATATGCTTTGTTGATATGATATCATCATCAGGAGTAGTCTAAATCAAAACCAGAAGACGGTCTGCTAGGCATAACAGTCGTTATATGCACCGCACCCACGGCATCTCTTTAGGTGTTTCTGGGACTACTGTTTCTTCGTATTGGAAGGCTGCTTGCGAGATTATCCAAAGGAGTCTGTGGGATTCAAAAGAAGAGATTGTCGGGCATGCGAGCATGTCAGAATTGGAAAATTCTCAAGCAGTAGTAGTAGCTAGGAGGGATCGCAATATTCCCGCCTTCTCGTTCCATAAAGGCTACGCCATAATCATCCCAGGATTATAGACCAGGCAGAGGTGCTCGCAAGTCCGACCTGTACACAAGAGGATCTGAAGAAAGAATACTCCGATTGGCACATCTGTATATGCACTGACAGTTGGGCGGGTGTCAAAGTTTTAAACTCACGCTGAACCTCATCTGCGTTAGTTCTAGAATGCTTCCAGACACTGACTCAGCTCAGTTCCTGAAACTGGGTCGAACTGCTTTGGAGACATAGCACTGTCAAGAGAAACCAAGTGGCGGATGCATTAGCAAGATCGGGTTCGGTAAAACTAATGGTTGGGCCTGGACCAGCCCTAGGCCTCCCTCCCTCGGTCTTAAGCAGAAAATTTGGAACTCGACTGCCATCCAGTGTTCAGTCTCCTGGAATTTACAGGCAAGACCACGTCAAGCAAAACTCGCTGTTACATAAAACGACCACTCAGTCTCAACTACAACTAAACAGCAGAAATGTCCGAGTAGTGACCAACGTATTAACAGGACACGGTCACTTACAGAAACGTCTGCACACTTTAGGGATAAGTGGTAGAACATGCGGAAATAATAAGGAAACCTCAATTTACGATGTGTCAGAGTGCTGGTAGTGAGATGTAAACATCTTGGTTCAACTCCATGAAGCCGCAAAAGGTGAAGGAGATACCGATAGGAAAAGTGCTGGCCTTTTCGCTGGATACCGAACCTTTTGTTTATTTCCAATAACTATACGACGGCATGCACAATTGGTCACAATCACCACTCAAAATATCTCTGAAAACTAGTTTACTAGTCGTTGGGACTTACAAACTTGATACACAAGATCAACTAAAATAACAACAATGGAGGTTCTTATCAATAAATTTATCACTTTTTGCGAGAAGGATAAATTATTTCAGAGGCACTTTAATATTCATTCAAAAGGTTTGCACGGTAAAATACTTTCGTTTAGACACGTTATGAAAGCACATATTAACGTTATATCCAGTAGCCACAGAAAGTATCCTACTGAACTTTATAATTAAGAATTGTAGTCAGACGCCTATATACCTCAAAATTGCAAGGATTCCGTGTTTTCCATGAACATATTGGATTTAAGTATCATTAACAATATTTTCAATCAGATAGCATAGCATCACTAAATGTATGTTCCAAATTTTCATTTTTTATACAGCCTCTCATTGTTGCTTCGGATACAAAGCAGGAATGCCGTACTATTCTATTTCTTCTCTATACAACTGTTGAATTGTAGTTTGCATTATTAACTTTACTTAAAGTCAAATTTCGCTGTCAAACAGGTTCCGGTCAAATATAATTCCTACTCGGGAATTTAATCCAAAGCTCAATAATAGTCTTAAAGTGACCAACTTTAATACTTTTGCTGCCTCGTATGTGTAATCTTCCAATAATATTGCTGAGCGTCAAAACTTTAAAACAAAGTGCTCGTTCAAAAGGAATGATCTCATTGCCCAAGTACCTGTGGAACTCTGTCTCATTTTCTTAGAATTGCTATTATTTAAGTGTTCTCCTAAATGAAATAAATCAGAGATCGATCCAATAAGGTTTGTAAGTGTATAAACTTAGTATGTTGTAGGACATTTATTATTTTCGTGATTAATATAATATGGGTATACAATAGCAACCAAGAATTCTAGACAGTCAATTTATTGCTCTCAAAAGAGGTTCCAAAATGGGCAAATTCCTCTTACCGGTGTTTGTTCTACTTTTTGAGGTTTTTGGTCAGAAAAAATTAGTACATACTTTTGTTAATTGAATACCGAATAGACATAAGTATATTAACGCCGCCATTTAATTAAAAATAAGATCCTTTCGATAAAATATTTGAAACTTTTCATACCTTCTATTTCATTATCTTGCAGCTCATCATCGCAAAGACCTAAAAGTTGACGATGGATTGAATTGGCCCATAGTAGGAAGTTCCGACGCTCCCAACTGTGATTTCCCTTACCAAATCTCATCGAGAAGACGCAGAGAAAGCCACGGCTGCGGTGGTTCCATCGTCGGTGATACTACTATTTTAACACGAACTGACTGCGTTGAAGAGTAAAGTTTCTGATGAACCGAATCCGTGCTTCTTAGAAAATAGCAAATTTTATACAATCTGATGCATTTTACAAATATACGAAATAAGTATCATAATTTATTATTGCTGTTTTAATGACAATTAATTTGAATTTTGTATGTATTCATTTACTTTGAATAAAACGGCTTCTGTATAAACGTAACATAGCATGAACATGAAAGTTAGGTATCACTCCAGTGGTTCCAGTTTCAAATAGAAAATATTTCTAAGATTTGCTTATTTTCTGGTGTTTTAAAAACTGATGATCTAATTTTTTTTCGGTTATCGCCATCACTATTTGCCGTCGTTGTAGGATAAAACGAGCTAAACGGTGGAAACAAATAAACAGTCAGAACCATGAGAACTCATGAGGAATACATCTCTTTAACAATCGTATACGATATCGCTATTATAAAATTGTGTAATCCCATCATCTTCACTGACAGAGTCTCTCCAGTCAACTTGGCAATCTCAGAAGGCACTGCTAGTGCGGATGCAGTTCTAAGAGGTTGAAGTACTACCAGTCACCCAGGATCAGTTCCCAACTGCTTTCAGAACATTCGTTGGAAACTTATTATTACTGCTGATTGTAAATCTCATCATGGTATATTTCCACCTGTAACATACACCAAGGCCTACAAGCTGACACAAAAAGGAAATGGATCATGTAAGGATAACTCCGATAGCTCTCTGGTTTCTGGGGGATTGCAGAATGCAATAAATACGTATTGCGGCAACTAAGTTGCCATATTCAATAGAAACTACAACTAACTAAAGTAACTTGGCAGAGGAATACCTCTGGAGATACATACATATTAAAAAAAATAATTCAGATCAGTTTTAGATGAATAAACAAATTATAATACGGTCGCTTGTTAGTAATAGAAACATTGACTTCAGAACAGCACTGAAGTGTCAGGGAGCATCTTGGCGGACCCATACGAGTATTGGTCAATCAGTATTTAAAGCTAAGCAACGATGCGCACAATCACCATTTGGATGGATAAGCGACAGTCTACGCCAACATGCTGTTGCCCTGGTTCCTTGAAAAGCACCTAAAGCCTTCGGTCCAGCTGGATTAGTGCACCACGTCACGGACTACTCAAAACAGGGTTAAAGTGACAGCAGGGTGTGGAACTGCCTTAGGGCCTCCTTCGGCTCACCAGTGGCCTTTTGCAAATGACAATATCAACCTAATAATAATTATTATAATGTTAAAAATTACGTACTGAAAAGCAAAGGAGCAGCGTCGTGGACAAATGCGAGTAGTAGTGAAACAATATTCAAAGACATGAAACGATCCGCCTGGTCACCATTTGGATGAGTGTCCGAAAATCTAATCTTACACGTTGTACCCTGGTGCCTCGGAGAGCAGTTGAAGTTGTCGGTTCCCCTGAGCTAATGCACTACGTCACTAACTATCTTAACCAAGGTTAAAATGGCAGCAGAGTAGAACAATTACCTACTGCAAAGCTCTCCTTCCCGAATATTTTTGTAAAATTATAATTAGGGCAATAACAATCTTAACAGCAATATAAGCCGCAACATAGTACTGATTTTTTAATAAAGACACAAATAGATTCATTCATGGCTCGTTGGCTCTAGTTAATAAATATTAACATTAACATTTTTATATACGCTATAAACGTATAGGTTTGAGTTAGGATATTAG
>JABXWE010050664.1:0-20339 GCA_014611495.1 Limonius californicus
GTCCCAGGTCACTGTGGGGTCGAAGGCAATGAAGAAGTCGATGATCTCGTCAAAGTGGGATCCACAAGTTCCTACTGGTGACTTGAACCAGCCCTGGGGTGCCGAGACATGCAATCCGCAGATTTCCAAGCAATTGGATTTGCAGTCTACTAGGGCAACAGTCCAGAACTAAACCATAGCTAAGCATTTATACATGAACTTTGAGCAAAAAGAGCTGAAGAACTGTTTAAGCTAAGCAGGATACAGCTTACAATTCTCACGGGCTTCCTAACAGGACTTGTGACTGTTAAGAAATACCTCAGGAGGATCAAGAAATTTGATGGAGACCGCACATGTAGACCCTGCAATAAAAAGCCAGTAACATCCGTGCACGTTCTGTGCGATGCGTTGGCAAGCACAAGACAACACATATTTGGGCAGCCATATATGGAATCGAAGGACATCAGCAGACACCCTCTGAGAGACCTGTGCACCATAATATAGGGTACTAAGATCAGAGATTGGGTGGATTAGTTAACCAGGATGAGCACAATAAGCCTTTTAGGCTTAGACTCGATGGAGGAAAAAGAAACCATCATATATGGGAAGGTAAGAAAGAACAAATTTTTCTCTTTGACTCTTTTGCATTTAAAATAGTTTTCTACGAAGTAATAACGAATATAGCTGTATATAACCATTCCTGAATAGGCTGCGAAAAATGATACTATTAGAAATTTGCAGCTTAAGGTAATGGCAAGTGTTTTTAAGTGAAGCCTATTCAGCATATTTTTCTCGAATGTATTACTAAACATCACTATAGTATTCAATATAATGTTTTATAGGATGACATGGTAAACAATTAAAGTGGTTTATCCGAAAAACGGAATCGCTAGTTATATTGCTTATGATACGCCAGCTTACTTGATATATCCTTCAGAACTGATATATTGACGTTTTACTAAAGATAAGAAAATACTTACAGCAGCAGTTTTATCTGCATAGTTTCGTGCTGCTAAAACAAAACAAGCCTCTGCCTCGTTCATTCTGGCTCTAGCTAGGTCTCCATCCTTTAAACACGATCCTTGGATGTAAATAACTCGTTGAGCCCATATGGGTACTTGAAGGATCATTCTCATGGTTGTGTCCAATTCCATAGGCGATAGCAAAACCACGTAGTAGTCTTGCAAGAGAGGATGTGCGTAAAACTCGTTTAAAAAGTCCATGATGGTGTCTGCGTGTAATGTCGTGCTGCAAACCACCACGTGCTTTTCCGAATGGGCCCGATGCGAGGAATACGATCCACCCAATTTTTGGCGTTCCATCCATGTGAAAGCCAGTTGCTCAAACTGTAGAGTTAACGATAAAACACCTCTTGTAAATTCAAAGTACAATCTGAAAACAGAAAGTTAGAACTAATATAAAAACCTGTGTTGGCAAAACGATGAGAGCTACGCAGATCATGATGACCATGTAGAGCTGCGATGGCCAAATATCCGGAACGAAGTCTCCATAGCCTACGGTTGAGAAGGTGACCACCACGTAGTACGTTGACTGGAAGAGATTAAGATGGCGATGGCCCGCTCTTTGAAAATGTTGTATTCCGCAAACACTGTAACAATAATACATTTTAATAAGGATGCTGCTGAATACTAGAATAACGTTTTGGGTGATTTTAATTTGTTTATGTAGATTTAAGTAATATTCTGTATAAAATAGAGTTTACATACTACTTGTAAAATGATCGTATTTATAACTGAGCTGTTAGCTAACTATATCATCAAATGGAAGAAGAGGAAAATACTTCTACCCACATATAAAACTAAATCCCAACCGCAATTGCTTGCAGGAAGCTGGAGGAAAAGTTGGAACACCTCTCTATGTATAGGTCAACCAGCTTATTGCCTTTCTAACAAAACAGAAACGCCATAGGTCTAAACCTCTGCCAGAGCACTTCTGACACTGATGCTCAAGAAATTGTTGGAGTTATCTTTCTATAAGTCAACTAGCTCATTTATTTTCGAACAAACATATGTGTAAAATTATTGCTGTAAGCAAAGGACCTCTGAAGATGATACTGACGAAACGAATAGGAAACCTTTCCATAGTTCAATGAATTTATAGATTTTCGAACAAAGAAATAATACTCTTCCGTGTACAACTCTTGTCAAAGACAAAAAACTCCTGACAATAATGTTGGCGGAAACGGTAGAACATCACTGAATCAACTTATTCATGTACTAAAAAAACTACGAGATATATGCCTTTCACTACAGCCAGAGAACTTCTGAAAGCTTTCTGTAGATTAATTAACTTATTGCTCTCCTGACAAAGAAAAAATACCAGATGTAATATTCAGCTGTATAAAATTTTTCCTGTAGACCTAAAACGCTTGAAAGTAATGATGGCAAAACCGTAGAAACATTTCTCTATGGATCAATCAACTTATTGGCCTTACGACAGAGAAATAACATCAATCTGTGTAGTACTCTTGCTACAGGCACAGAACTCCTCATAGCTGTACTGGTTTAATGGTTGAAATACCTCTCTGCTGATTAGTCAACGTATTGGGGTTTTGATGAAGGAAAACGCTAGATGTAATACTTTAAGGGCGAAACTCTTGCTAAAAGCAGAGAACTTCTAAAAGAGATGTTAGCGAAACGGTTGGAACATCTGTTTGTAGATCAACTAATTTATTGGCCTTTTGATAAAGCAAAAATACCACATACCATGTAAAACTTTAAGAAAAAACTTCTGAGAGTAATATAAGCGAAACCGTTGGAACATCTCTCTCTCTCTCTCTCTCTCTCTCTCTCTCTCTCTCTCTCTCTCTACATTATCCAAGGTATTGTCCTACTGAGAGTGCAAGATTGGCTACCTTGTACTTATATAAGCCAGCCATGGGAACGTCGCAAGACGCCCTTTGTTCCCTTGGAACCATAGGAAGGAAGAAGAGATTGTCCTACTGACAAAAAACGTATCAGATTTAATATTCATTTTCATACAACTTTTGCTATAGGTATCTCCTAAAAGAGAAGTTTGCAAAACGGTTGAAACACCTCTCTATAGGACAAACAATTTATTGGTTTCCTGACGAAAATAATGTATCAGATATAATTATATGTAAATTTTTTGCTATAGGCAGAGAACTTCCGAAAGCTATGCTGACGAAACGGTTGGAAGACCCTCTCAATAGTTCATGAGAAAATACACTAGACTTAGTAAACTTCTCTATAATAGAAAACATCGCGCAGAACTATTAGCAAATAGAATGAAGTTTGATCTTCATTCAGATCAGTATATTATTGTAAGCTACCGTGCAAAGTGTGCAAAGTGGAGATACTAAAGTATTTCTTCATACAAAGAGGTGAGATTGGGAACCAACTACGAAACTTATTTAACAGAAACGTCTCAATGAACATCTGTTTAAAGACAGAAAAATATTTGGAAGATGCAACAGAACAGTTTAACAAAGTTATGCAGTAAAGAGTAAATAGCAACAATCCCATAAATACCCGAAAAATAACTGGCTGAATAAATATGAGAAAACAGCAAGCGCAGCAAGGTATAGCAAACTACAAGATGTCCTAGAGACAAAAATCGAACAAACCAGACACAATTGTCCAACATCTAGAAAAAGTATTTCTACGTTATTCGTCAATGATCTCACCTAAAAAGAGAAAACAATAAACCAATTTCTGGAGCTGATAAAATTACAGCAAAAAAGTAGCATCACGAATACAAAACGCACAAGAAAGCTCCGGAAAATGATCTGTTTACGAGTAAAGTAGCAACACAGAGATATTAATATGATAACAATAGTATTCAACATAGGAATCACAATAGACCATCTTCCGTCCAATGCAAAATGTCTAAAGAAATAATAACAGAATTCCCGCAAAGTAAAAGGCACCAGAGCAAGAGAGTTGCGATACATTAATCAGTTTACTACTTATCTAGTACAAGTTATTTGAAAAGATTTTAACACGTCTAGAACTGGTCCATCACGAAGAGAAATAGAATCTTCAGGGAATATTGGACTATTAAAAGTATGACACCAAATTTCATCTAAATAACATATTAAATATTGTAATTTGTCTTTATTCATTATGTAAATTGCTGCTAATAAAATATACAGCTATTATAATCTGGTAGAAGCTAATCACGAAATACTTCTCTTTTGTATGGATAAAGTTTGGAATTTTTCTTAACTACTTTGTGGCATGTTTCATAGGATAATTCCACCCCCGTAAATGTTTGTCTTTCATAGTTGGTTCATTGTCCGTACATTGCCTTACATGCTCAACGGTTTATTCATTTTACATTTGTCTGCCACTTCCAGGTTTGCGTGATACACTGCATGTAAATGTATAGCATTTTGGACCAAGCAGTGGAAGTTAGTTTCAAAGAAAGCCGTTGTAGGAATGTTTTGGCGAAACTCATCACTACAAAGTCGTACTGGCGTAAATTTACTCCCCACTTCGGAAATAGCACTCAATCATCAATATTGTGTGTGGACCGACCTACAATTTGACAATTTCCAGGTAATAATCATTATGACAGCTTCATTTAGACAAAGAAAAATGTTTACCTATCTACAGTCCACCTTCACCGGAAATATTGTTGACCATTACCGTAGGATGTATCCAATTAGCTGAGTTTTTAACTTGTTTTGATTATAATTAATGAATATTAGTCATAAAATGTAGATATTACCGTAATGTTTATAACTGCATCATTAGTTAATTAACTTAACTCATTAAAATGTGAAAGAGTATAAAAAGGATTTTTCTAACATGCGCGAAGAACCCAATACAACCGCAATTCTACCCGGCGGGTTAATACCCAGAATTGATGTTAGTCTACAACATCGTGTTCTTTATGGCCAGGTGTATATAATCTGATTGAACGTAAAGATCTTCCGCAGGTTGACACTAACGGCAATGAAGCTGAAACTGGGACATTTCAATCAAGGCAGAGTGTTGAACCTGGATATTGATCTCTAACAAGCTATAACAAATGCCATGAAAAGCTCTGTGGAAATAGTTTCTTTGTTACGGGACTACTTCTAGCAAAATTATGCTACAAAGAGATCAGAAACTAACGCAGAACGAATGGAGAACGATTTTGAAACAAACTGCTGATGAACATAGATTTCAGATGCAAAATTTATTAAGTTGTAAACAGAGTACTACGAATGAAACCACAGTTTATTCAAAAAATGTTTGGTTATATTTCCGGAACTATTCAGCATTTTGATTTGAATTGGTTGCGTAATTGCATGAAATTTCAACCAACCAGTGGAGTGAACACGCGGCGTAAGTGATGCTGTTTCTTGGTATTTTGTTCTATTAAACATTTTTTTATTCTACGATGTTACATGAAGAATTTCTGTAGGGCAGGGTCGTAGACATCATAGAAAATAAGCTAAAGTATCGTAAGGTAAGTGGCAGATAGATTCCGCTCTTGTTGACCGAAGAACACAAGTTGAATCGTTTGCAAATCGCTTCTTCTTTACTGTAGCGATAGGAGAGAAATGAACTTTTGGAACGCATTGTGACATTTGATGAAATCTGGATATACTATTTTACTCCTGAGTCAATGTGAGCAAACATACACTGGTGTCACACCACATCTCCAAACTCAAAGCAAACTGTGTTGTCAGCTGGTAAAATATTGGAAACATTTTTTTTAGGTTTCTCAGAAAAAGCTTTTTGTTGATTTCATTACAGAATGTCGTACAATTAATGCAGACTACTATTCAATACGTTTGTGCGATATTGTTAAGCAGGTGATCAGGAACGAATGGAGGAGAAGACAAAGCTCTGTTTGTTTTCTCCAAGACAATACTCGCCCTTATACCGCTGCAAGAATAATATAAACGTATTCAGCATACAGCATACAGTCTTGATCTTGCTCTCTCTGATTTTAATGTGACCTACTAATGGAATGTTTAGCTGGAAAAAGATTTCAGTCGAATAAGGATATCATCGAAACTTTTCAAAAGTGGATACGCATACAACCCAAGGAATTCATTCAGGATGCTATTAGAATGCTTCCAGATGGGTGACGCCTGTGCATCGCTAGGCAGGGGCAGTTTTCATCGTTGTAATATTGTAATACCCTCTTTCATACGTAAATTCCTGGCTAAATTTGAACAATCGTAAAATAGTTTCCGAACTGTTCCTAACGCTAAACATTTTCAGCTTTAAATTTCATAATAAATTGATAATATTTATTGTACATATAAGGAACAAGAAACAAGTCTTCCGGAATTTGAAGTGAAATGAACCTAACCTTACTCCACAAAAGTTTAAGCTTTTTCATCTGATGAAGTTACAAATGCATTTAACCTCGGGGTTTTCTTTCGTATAAAACGAAACTCTAAGTTTCAGGCTCTTTTCTAACAAATACGGTTCCACATTCTCCTTAAAAGGAATAAATCCACTGTCTTCTATACAGTGAAAAGTTGTTTTTAAATTCGTCTGTAGGTGTGAAGCGCATAGAAATACAATTTATTTTATGTTAATCTGTACAACTAGAAAAAACTGGATATTTGGGCAGCTCTTTTAGCATTGAAAAACGAATTAAAGAATAATATGGTATAACTTATCTACCAAACTAAAATAGTATTCCTTGGTTGTAGGATTCAAGAAAAATTAACTTCTTACAAAAATAGGCTTTATAGAAGGCATGCATGCTTTAATTACAACAGAAGGAAGAAGTCACTTAAACAGATACAATCTGAACCCGTAGGCTCCGTTGCACGCTTTGTTTGGTACCTCAACACAAACCCATTATTGCTTGGTCTATCTACAAAAGGATATTTCCTCGGTAGAGTATTTTGATACTAATGAAGTTCCAATAATGCAACCATTTAGTGTTTGCCTAATACTATTATTTGCATCAAAAACTATACAGTTTAGGTAGGTACTAGAGGCGCGTTATGTATTGGCCATATTAGGTTGCGATATAGAGGTCACATGTTATTGAAAAGCTGAGACAGGAGAACAAATACGGAATCATTATACATATTAATAGGTTATAATTAATTATGTACGTATATTTCACTGTTTTCAATACAATGCTCACATGTATACACCTTTATCCCCAAACATGTAACCGTCTAGGACGTTTTGTATGGTCGGCTGACGCGATCGATTTGGCGGCGACCCCTTTTGGCGTAGGGTAATAATCAACATTTTTAAAGTTAAACAATCAGTAAATGTCTATACGCCTTTGTTAAAGATTGCAATATTACGTCAGTGTAGTTTGTAATTAGAGATATATGAAAAATTTGCAATGTCTTAATAAACCTTGCTATTGACGCCGTTAGATAAGGAATTATTAGATATCAAGTGTAAGAATGTAGTTATTCAAAATGTTTATATTCTAAAACAGTCGTAAAAAAGGTATTTTCTGCACTAACTTTAGAAAGTTGGCCTTTGGACAACCAATTTGACGATGACCGAGCGTAGTAAAGAGTACGTTCTCCACGGTCGTGAAAAAATTCTGCACTTGAAAAAACGATTTCTTGAAACTTTGAAACAGGATTGTTTACCATAAAATAAAATTACAATATGTACCAAATAAGAACAGCATTTTTTAAACGTTGATAACATTTCGATTTGCGTACTTGCATGCAGCCAGGACTGAGCCCAAGCGGATCTGCGCCCAAACGTGTTTGCGGCCAAACGGGTCTGCGTCCTAACGGGTTAGCACCCAAACGGGTCTGCGCCAAAACGTGTCTGCGCCAAAACGTGTCTGCACCCAAAAGGGTCTGCGCTTAAACAGGTATGCGCCCAAACGGATCTTCTGCAAAACTTGTCTGCGCCCAAACGTCCTTGCGTCTAAATTATTCTACGCCCAATTGTTCCTACGCTCTAACATGTTTTCACCAAATTAGGTGTGCGCCAACGTTCAGTTCCGACATGTATCGACAACTAGTTAAGTTAAATTTTAATTTACCAACGACCGGCTGTGGTAAAGAGTACTTACTTCACGACCGTGAAAAATGTTGATGGGGCTAAAATTATCTTATATACTGTTTATCAAAAAACGATCTCTTGAACCTTTGGAACAAAATTGTTTACGATAAAATTAAAGTACAAATCTAAACCAAATAATAATCGGCATTTTTTAAATGCTGATAACAATTTTGTTTGTGTATTTGCTTCTAAACAGATCTGCGCCGAAACGGATCTGCGCCCAAACGGGTCTGCGTCTAAACGGGTCTGCGTCTAAACGGGTCTGCGTCCAAACGGGTCTGCATCAAAACGTGTCTGCACCAAAACTTGTCTGCACCCAAACGGGTATGCGCCAAAATATGTCTCACCCAAATGGGACGTGTCTAAACGGGTCTGCGCCCAAAACGTGTCTGCACCCAATCGGGTCTGCGCCTAAACGGGTATGCGCCCAATCGGATCTTCTCCAAAACTTGTCTTCGCCTAAACGTCCATGCGTCTAAATTATTCTACGCCCAACTGTTCCTACGCTCTAACAGGTATGCACCAAATTAGATGTGCGCCAACGTTCAGTTCCGACATGTATCGACACTTAGTTACGTTAAATTTTAATAAACCAGCGACCGAGTGTGGTAAAGAGTACTTTCTCCACGACCATGTAAAATTTTGATAGGCCAAAATTATCTTCTATACTGCACCTCAAAGAACGATATCTTGAAACTTTGAAACAAGATTGTTTTCCATAAAATTAAATTGCAAATATGTACCAAATAATAATCAGCATTTTAAATGCTGATAACAATTTTGTTTGCGTATTTGCATCCCACCCGATCTGCGTCTAAACGGGCTTGCGCCTAAATGGGTCTGCATCCAAACGGGTCTGCGCCTAACCGGGTCTGCGCCTAACCGGGTCTGCGCCAAAACGTGTTGAGCTAAAAATGGGTCTGCATCCAAAACGGGTCTGCGTCAAAACGGGTTTGCGCCCAAACGGGTCTGTCCCAAAACATGTCTGCACCCGAATGGGTCTGTCCAAACGGGTCTTCTCAAAAACTTGTCTGCGCCCAAACGTCCTTGCAGCTAAATGATTCTACGCTAAACTGTCCCTACGCTCTAACAGGTCTGCGCCTGGGCCAACGTTCAGTTCCGAAATCTATCGGCAATTAGTTACGTGATGTATCCCCAATGGATAATTTTCCGTAATCGTTTCGCCGTCAGCCATTCAATCGTTACCATTTCATTGTCGGCCAAACGAATATTCGTTTCAAATCCATACGCACTGAGTGTTAACGAAAATAGTTGAACCCTCACTTCGTATTTATTTGTCTAGATAACTGAATAGAAATTTAAAGTTGGTGATGTTATCCTTTGATAACGCAGCGTAACGTTAGATTTACATAACTTAAAAATATATGGTTTCCATTTGAAAGGAAAACGTTATGATTATTGCTGATAAAAGCATTAGTTACATTAATATTTTGAATACCCTCCGTGTAGGTATTACGTTCTGTAAATATGATTCAATTGCATTGATAGATAAAGGAAAAAGAAAGATGCAACCACTTCGATTGATACTCGATATATTCATTTTTGAAAAATATTCTTTGTCATCTACTAGCTGTTGTTTTTCGTTCTTAATTTTTTATAACGATGGAATTTATATGTAATTTATATATGAATTTTGAACGAAAATACTATCAAATGCAATAAAATATAGTTTTCCCTCAAAACTAGCACAATATATCATAATTAAAACAAATTAAAGAAGCTTTCCCACTTCATTCGTTTTTTATAGAAGTTTAAAGGCGTGTGGATATTTCAGAGGGTGGCCTTCTAGTTGTATAGCGCCTGATATATAAATTGTGGACTGCATCCATATATCCACATAGTTCACCAAAAATAAGTCTCAAATCGGATTTCCCGATATTTGAGAATATTTCACTTAAAATTTAAGTGAACTGACAGTTCGACTTAGTGTGGTCATAAGTAGGCAACATTTATGGATTTAATTAAAGTAAAGAAAGGTAATTTTGATAGCCATGCTATGTGTATGTTGTGTTGCGTAGATTACACTTAAGTCCAGCGTAACTTTAAAATGTATGATTAGGTGATTTGAGGTTTAATTAGCAAATGAGTTTCGCAAATAGAAGCATATGTTTATTGCACATTGCTGTCTCACAGAGTTAAGAAAATAGTATGTTGTGTTCTGCATTTAACAACTCTTCCCGGTGTATGTCTCTCCGTGGAAACAGATTACAACAGAATACAGATGTTAACAGAGCTTAGTTTATTGTCAGTTGAAACAACAAAGCAGGGCGTTCTCCAAAGGGAACCTAGACATTACTAAAGAACACAAAGAATCGCAACAAAGCTGTTGAAAGCGACCTGGCAAATATGAGCGTAAAATATTCGTAAATGAGAGTTGTACGTATGAATGATATAATGAAGGAAAATTATACGATGCTCCTGCCTTAGTAATGAGTACTTTACTCTGTCTCGTCTAACTACGTATACAATATGATATAAAAACTGCTTTTCAGACTTTACTGAATACAATTTATTTAAATCAGGTAAATTAAGAGTCTTCTATTATTCTAGACAGCCCCATTCTGAATACCGCACACATTTTCATAATTAATAGAATTTTTAATTTAAATCCAACAAAAAATTGGAATTATGGGCTACAATTGTATTACAAAATATATGTAGTTCTAGAAGCCTCTTAATCGTAACAAACTAGCTGAACCCGTTGGCTACTCTTCAAGAATTGCTGAGTAGTTTATTTGAATAATATATTAAATAAATTATGCAGAAATATATCATATACGCTTAACAAGATAATGCAGAGAGAAATCTTCTGTTCTGTAATCTGTTTGCCACCTTTGTATTAATCTAAACACCCTGTAGATGGTTATATTGTTTTATTCCTTTGACGCGTTTCTTATTTTTCACTCCGTTTTATGATATTTATGCATTCCTGCTCATTTCTTACTTTAACGGAAGATTTTATACAAGATGTTTAAGGAAGGTCGGATAATTTACCCACTAAACAAACCAAACAAAGTCTTAATCAACATGTACGTCCGCAAAGAATGTTTCAGAGATACAAGCAATTTTTTATTTTAATTAATAAATTGCAATAGTAAACTTTTACCATGAAAGCAAAATTGTAGCTATTGTATCTCGTACCATATCTAGCGGGTGCAAGCCCTTACTGCTTCTGATTATGCTTCAAGAATGGTGTTTTTTAGAGTAATAGAAAATTGCAAAAAATACATACTTTGTTGCTAATCAGACCGTCTGATAGGTCCAATATTTTTACCAGATCGTTTTGCTGATGAACTGTATATTGACATTTTGAATAACGTTAAGACGTGCCCCTGAATGAGACGGTTCAAATGTGGTTTATGGACGATGGACCTGCTCCACATATTTCAATGTCGAAGAATACCTATAATATATATATATACTATAATACTGTTACGAACCCAATATCCAAAATTCTAAATGAAATTATTATTGCTTCGTAGCTGTTGTAATTTCAATTACTTGCATACACATTTATTTGCAAGTAGTGACGTCATTTTACTCAGCAAATTCAAAGTACATTAGAATATTAAATTAGGCAATGTGGAATAAGTAATACCCTTGATAACGGAAATTGACTAATAACCAGGTCATTGCTTATGGGTGCAAAAGGGAATTTATAAAAGGACACTTAAGATTGAATCAGCGAAATAGTAGATAATGAATAGTTGGCAGTTGTTGGTGGGTGTTTGCTAGAAAAGAGTGTTCCCAATAACAAACCTAGCAATGGGTTGTCTGTATTATTGTAAGTAGTTTATTATGTTTTAGAAGAAGGTGTCACAGTCTTGTAGTACGTAGTAATTAATAAATCCGATCATTTTATGTAAGGGTAGTTGTTTCTGTGGTGATCCCGGCGATAAGGACAATGGGCTCCTTATCAGTTACAGCCGCAGGCGTAACAATACGATAGGACGAGACGTCTAATTGCATGGCCATCTAAAGCTCTTGATTTTAACCTAGTAGACCTATGTATTGGGGCAAGTGTTATGTTTGTTATGTTTATTTCTAGATTATTCGGCAGCCAGTGGCGAAACTACCTGCTTCGATGAAGGAATGTTCAATTCTAAACGGTCGTTTAAAATTACATAGCTCGTTGCGCATAATGAAAGCTGTCAATCATTTGTGCAGGTAGTCTCGCCAGTGGGAAACAAGACACCTATAGCTGTTGGTGCCTTAAATGTTAGTTTTTTCAAAATAATGAATATTTGAAAAATATACAAAATCTACAAAATGGTTAGTTTGTGGACATATGTTAGCAGAAACGTTTTGTTTGGTTTGAGGACTACTATACGTGGGTAATCTGAACGTTTTACACACCCTGTATATGGCTATATTTTGTACTGCTTTGATAGTTTTTTACGCATATATCTAAATTTCCAACATAAGTGATGCAAAATAAACTTTAATTAAATTGCCGATGACAGTGACTTAACAAAATTTTATCCAATATGATGCGCATATATCATTGATGTAAATTAGACCTCTTCAAGGGTTTGTTAGCGCATGGTAACGAATGACCATGATGGTAATTTACTATAAAGAAACGTAAAAAATAGTTTCACCTCAATCTAATTCTACAGACCTATATCATTTGCTGATATTTACTGTTGTTTAGTATATTTACAGGATCTACCGTTTCCGGAACTAACTGATTACGTCTAAATACAATTCTGGAAGTTATTAATTGCCGGTTAGTTGTTTAAGTTGTGTTAACCGATAACAACAATTAGACCGTGCTTTTCAGTTTAATTACAAATCAAGTTAAATAATGCAAACCATTATACTGCTAATTGTTACTGTATCAATCATAATTGTATTAAGAAATAAATGAACAAACGTTTATTTAAGAAGAAATCGCCCGAGCTAATTATACAACAACATAGTTATCTAAACAATTTTTTCTAATCAAATAGGAAACTTTACATTTTAGTCTGGCTTTTATTAGAGCAAGGTTTGTGATGACGAAATTGTTGAGGCAAGTGGAAGGGATGCAGAACAAATATTTGTCAACCTCAAAATTGTCTTACGTGGAACTAAGAAACATTTTGATCAGTTGAGGTAATTGTATCGAGGTTTACTTTGTTTAATAAGGCGTTATTTAACAACCCTGAGATTGTTTCATATTATCTCCGCTTGCTTCACCCTTCGATTGGGGGCTATTTGATACACAACGCCCATAATAATGTGAAAAAGTAGACCCTGGGATTGCCCTTTTGCAGATGTTTAGAACTTTCCCACTGAAAATACGAGTCGTTGCAGAAATTGTAAAAAGTTATAGCAATGATAAAATAATTACATCATGGTTTCATTCCCATGAAAAGCGGCGGCCGCTATAGAGGTAAGTTGGATGGGGAAGATTAGAAACATTGGATAAAAGGGTATTACTGTCTTAGTACATATAACCAAGGAAAACCACGAAAAACTTTAGTCAGGAAAGTTGCACCCGCGGTCGACCGCTAGATCGTGAAATTACAAAGTACCTGGCCGTCCGGTAGAAACAGGAGAACAATGAAATCATTGTTGTCATAAAGACTGTTGCGACCGATACTGTTTGATGTAGTTTAAAATTGTATTGAAAAATCGGTTAGGTAAGTGGAGATGTAACTTATGTACTTTGTAAATGTAGGTGACAACAGCCTCAAATTTTCAAAAATGTATTGTGGGTCGAACGATGAATTATAAAAAAAGGTGCAATTAATTTATATTTATTTAAAAATAATGCTAATGTAATAATTCATTAATTTCATGAGAGGATAAACTCCATGGCAGTCCTGGACAAAGATTTTTTTTAGAAATGGTTGATTGCGGGTAATTGCCTTTCAGTGATACAACTGTATCGTCTATTACAGAATTTTCTAATTTTCATTAAAAACTTTCTTTATCCATTGTGTTTCAGTATGTGCTAAATGTGATAGACATTTTGAAGACTGACTTCCAATAAAACATTATTGGGGTAACATAAACGTTAACGGAAGTGGGAGAGATACGGAATTAACATGTAGATATAAACTGTAACGTACTGCAACATTTTATAACCCTAACTGTTATTCAGATGTCGTCCTTGTAATTACCGATATTTTTGCAGATTTAGTACAACTTTTTCTCAGTCCCTATTTTTTGCTTAGACCAGATAATTAAAAAAATCTTATGGGCGATATTTTAAAAAGTCTAATAGAAAGAAAATGAATAGTTGATCAGGCGATGTCAATGATTAGCTGACTTGGAAGAACAATTTCTTAGTAGCTATACAGTTTTTCATTTTTCTATATATGCCCATATCTTTGTTCTTCCTCTTGGATTAGATTCTTTGCAAATATGCCGGGCAGGGGGCTACCCTAACCCGTCGAATAGAGAAGACAAGTTGTATTGAATGGTTTACCATTATCCAAGACGTTCGTATCACAACCGGGACCGACGGCTTTACGTGCCCTCCGAATCACGGGGCGTTGCATATGCTGCTACATTAGTCCACCCATCTAAAATTCGTACTAGTGCGAATTGTTCTACAGCGTATTATTATTATTATGTAGTAATAAAACCATTTTCATTTATGCCTTTAAGAAAATATAAATTTAAAGCTACTGCTACTACAGGGTTTGTCCGAAAAGTAATGTCAGTGATTATATTGTGAAGCGACTATACGTCGCATCGCGTTGGGACCGGTTGGGGTCGGTGGAGGAGGAAGTCAGCTTACGAACGCGCGGTCGCTCAGTTGTCCACGACCATCCGGAGAGTAAGTAAAGACTTTTCCGTGTAACTCGTTTTCGTCTCCCGTGCAAGCCGCAATGCAGCGCTCGTTGGAAAAAAGGATTTCCATCAAGTTCGTGTGAAACACGACAAGTCCGCAGAGGAAACTTTTCCTATCATAAAGACGGCTTTGGTGATGATTGTTTGTCGGAACTTTAAGTCTACCGGTGGCACAAGGCCTTTTTAGAAGGCCGTGAAGAGGTCAGCGATGAAGCCCGCGCTGAACCGCCATCAACGACCACTACAGACGAAAATTTAACGCGTGTGAGAGAACTTTTGAACTCAGACCGTCGTTGAAGTGTTCGTTTAGTGGCACAGACATTGAACATTCTAAAAAGCACCGTCCACGAGATTGTGACGATCAGTTTGCACATGCGAAAAGTGTGCGTGAAGTTGGTGCCCAAAGTGCTAACGGACGATTAAAAATCCCGCCGAGTTGAAACGTGCCAGGAACTTTGGGACTTTTGTGAAAGTGACCTCCACTTTTTAGACAATGTCATCACAGGTGACGAGTCTTGGGTGTTCGAATACGATCCCGAAAGAAAAAAGCAAAGTGCCGAGTGACACACCTCGGCATTACCTCGCCCCATGAAGGCCAGAAAGAGCAAGTCAAAGGTCAAGACAATGCTCATTGTGTTGTTTGACATCAGGGGGCTCGTCCACCATGAGTTTGTACCACATGGTGCAACCGTCAACGTCAAATTCTACGTGGAAGTGCTCAAGAGACTTAAACGAAGGGTTCATCGCGTCCGGCCCGACATCGCGGACTATTGGAAACTTCACCATGACAACGCGCCAGCCCACACCACCTTTCTCCTGACCCTCTTCCTGACCGATTCAAAGGTGTCAACGGTTCCCCAGCCGCCCTACAGTCCTCCCCCAGTCTTCTGTTTGTTTCCGCGCTTGAAAATTCCCATGGCAGGACATCATTTCGGGACAGTGGGCAAAGTTAAAGAGGCTTGCACCAAGGCTCTAAATGATATCCAGGAGGAGGCCTACCGTGACGCCTTCGATGCCTGGAAATCTCGCTGGAAGCGATGTATCGCCGCAGGAGGAGCCTATGTTGAAACCTTTTAATGTGTTATACCGATCCGATCAATACATTTGTTTTCTTCGATTCACTGACATTGCTTTTCGGACAAACCCTGTACATTTTCGATTATATTCTACAATTACGTTTGGTTGCCTATTGGCTGCGGTGGAAATAGGATTGATCAATCACTATTAATTTTTTAAACTATTAGTAATCGCTTATAAATTCACTGGAGACTATTTGAAACAATTCAGAAGATGAACACTGTCCTTTTTTAAATTTATGCACCATTTAAATTTTATAGGTTACAGCCCGTTTTCTTATGTGAAGACATTAAAGTCGCTTTTTTAAAGACGACTATGAAATTTGAATACTATTTTGATGAACTTTTTTACTCGATTAGCTTCATTTAATGAGGACCACATTCATCATAACGTGGAGTTCGGACGACATCAACTTCCTGCTAAAGTAGAGGCAATCAATATAATCATTATGACCGTATATTGCGTTGGTGGTTAACTTTGTTTTCTACGATGCATTAACATTTCCCAAAAAAATGTACTACATTTACGTCTTCTGTAAAAATGGAAAGCCAAAGAACTTAAATTATTGTGCTTCCAAGTTAATGGCAATGAAAAACATAACAGGAGAGATAAAGAAGTTATGATGATCAATACCGTATAAAACATTTCTAATAAATTATTTATTACAGCACTTAATTTGCCATGGAAAATCGAAAAAGCATTATTGGAATTAACGGGACTGTGTTTTATAGTCAGTTCTGAGGAATAATTGCCAAGGTGCCACAATTTATGTAGCAGAAAACCGAGACTACACCGTTTTCCAATTTTACAGCACGATAACTCGTTGCCACAAAATATGAGAATGTTGTTACAAACGTATTTCTGAAGCAGCTAAGCAAGTGCAATCTAGAACAAGTACTTCCTTTTAAACACTCCGTATCCAACTAAATACCAAGCAACAGTATTTACATTACGCGGACCAGTTGTACCTTCTAAGATTATTATAGATAGTGATAGACAACTCCATCAAGTATTTGGATGTACAGTGTTGTGAAAAACCCCTGCATTATACGTATATTACATATTATTTTAGTCACTCAATGCACTTACCAGCACAGATATTCGAACAGTAATAAAAGTAATACATCAAGCAATTTCAAATACATCAGACTATATTAGAATAACTCAATATTTTCTCGGACAGACCTTGTTCGTGATGCCTAATCTATTTTGCACAGCAATTGTCCAAGTTCTTCCTTGGAGATGCAATCATACCAAACATTGATAAGGACTTCGATTGATTCCATGTTTGTAACTTTTTTCCTCGAAATTAGGTATTTTTTGACACATGTTTTCGAAGAGATTAAGATCTTGGGATTGTGCTGACCAATCCGTTCTATCGACTTTATTGATCAACATCCAAGATTGAACTACTTTTGCTTTTCGGCAAGATGCACTGTCAGCTCAGAAAAGATCTTTAAAGATAACTCCGTATCTCTTTTTTTTAAGTAAAGGGCATGACGGCAAACCAGACGACGAAAAGGCGAATGAGATTGCGAAGCTGGATTCCGGTACAAACTTCTTGAAGGGCCAGAACACGTAACTGTGTCTCCGAGAATGTACTCAGTTTTATTATATATCATGAAACCCTCTAAAATATCACAAGAAGATGGGTGAACACTTAAACATGCCTTCACGCAAGGGCTGCTATAATTGTACCATAGCCAAAGACAGCAAAATATTGCGTACAACTGTCCCGAAAGAATCTACAACAATTTGTATCCACATTTACAAGATGGGCTGCTGATGACGAGAGTATAGAATACGTGCTACATGGCTAGAATTAGCAGCACCCTAATTGTGGATGTCCTTAAGTTCGTTCGGAGGCTTGAGTGACGCCTGATATTGAGGGACAGCTTTTGGAGGTAGCATAATGGAGCCGCGTTTTATGGCCTAAGTGCAAGTGAGTTGGCTTAACCTTCCCTTTCAATCCAGAATCTAACCTGAAAAATAAACTTTTCTTCTCCGAGCAAATCTTCCCCACTAGGAAACACCTTATTCTGCAGTACTTCAACGTACTTTGTGGCATTTCTCCCAGAAACGACATTCAACTCCTTCTACAAGCATGCAGCCCCATACCTTAATAGAGACTTTACTGTTAGAAGTATTCATTTTGGTAAACATTTTTCTGCAAAAAAGGTGAATTCGTTCGTTTGCCACTGTTCTGGGGTCCAGTGACGATGTTTCTGCGTCCATCGTAACGGTTGAATCTTTGCTTCTCGAAAAGTAATGGTTTCTTACGTGCTCTACATTTTCGTTGAGTCCTAAATTAACAATTTTTCTTCTCGCAGTAGATTTACACAGACTCACTTCTGATCACATTTTGGTCAGTGCTATAGAATTGAGTCTCCCGTCAACCAGACTGATTCTTTTTAACGCAGCATCATTTCTGGTGGAGGATCTTTTTTGTGGACCACTCCATGTTTTATCTTCAGTGTCTCCAATTTCGGCAGACATCCTAATTACTCGAACGACTGTTGCTGAATTCTATTGTACTTTATTAGCGGGTTTACGGGTGGCAGCTTCTTCGTTGTGATGGAAGAAGATTGCATACCGCTGTTTGTCGGCTAAATCGATCTGTTTCTTCTGCGAGAACCTGGTGTAACTTTGATGGCATGTAAATTTGAAATGAATGTCCTAAATTCACTATATATAATTAAAATACAAGAGCTTTTTCTCGTACAAGTGCGCCTTGAATGGGCATTAAGTAATTTCACAAAAGATGGACTACGTACAGCAGAAATGAAGTGCGGAATCAAGTCGTAAAGTAGCAGGTTATCTCAACACGATTTGTTGCGATAATTATATTTCCCAGAAAGTAACACATCAAAAGAACTATGGTAGCATCAGTGATGTATTACTGATGCGCAGTGTGGACAATGAATGCCGAAATACAACGAAAACTAAATGCAACAGAGATGGACTACTGAGGAAGAAGTGCGAGAGTGTCTCGATTGGAACAAGTTACAAATGACGAGATAAGGGAAAGGATGAATGTTAAAGCATCAGTAATTGAAACAATAGAAACAAAAGGATCGCAGTGGTTTGGACACCGAAAGACCGCTGGTCCCAAGAAATATTCAGTTGGATACCACTAAGCAGGAAGAAACAAGGAAGACCCAGAAGCTCCTGGAACGACAGTATCTTCTTCCTCTTCATTCAGCCCCTGTCGTTCATCCTTAGACATAGGTCTCTCCTATCGTTTTCCATTGGTCTTTATCTTGTGCCACTTGTATCCATTTTAGGCCAATTACTTTTTGGACGTCGTTATTCCATCTCATGTTTGGTCGTCCCCCTTTTTTTTCCTGTCCATGGCCCCCATTATATGATCTTTTTAACCCATTTTTCTTCACTCACTTCTGTTTTGCTATTTTAATTGCAACGTCTTCCACACCTGTTCGCTGTCTTATCCATGTGTTTCCTTTCTTGTCGCGCAAAGATGTACCTAGCACTATCCGCTCCATTCCTCTTTGGGCTATTTTAATTTTGTTGACTCCTACTCTTGTTAATGGCCACGTTTCTGTGCCATACATCATTACTGGTATAACGCACTGATGGTAGACCTGGGCTTTTTGGTAATTTGGAAAGAGCGTATACAAACTACTATGAGAGATCGGGAATAGGAATTGTGTAAAACCCGATATATATATATATATATATATATAATAAAGAAATTATGTTAAATAGCTATCTTAAAATCCAAGAAACAATTACATGCTTTGATAATGCAGATTTCTTCACACTACTGTATATTTAGGCAAAAAGCCTACATGAGATTACCACATAAATGAGAAATTAAATCCGGGTTATGCGAAACTAGCACTGCTGTCATTAACACAAAGTCACCTTTAAAACACGAATGTGATTTATTAATTTACGAATCCATCCTGAAACTAGAAATTACTTACGCCTACCGAGTATAGGGAGCGACCTCAACCCCGCACCTTAACAACACACAAACTTGTAAAAAATTGTGTTTAAAACACCCCGTAAAACACTATCTACAAGCTAGTTCTGAAAAGTTACACAGTAAATAATTCGTATTGCGAGGCTTGTTCAACTGAAACCCATCTTTGATCAACTTAGCCTTAACCCTAGAATGGTAACGTTATTTTCTGGTACATTAATAGTAACGTGGCGTCACGGGCGACACCAGTCCAGTTTTCAAGTTTTAAAGAGCTATCGAAGGAAAATAATGTAATTTGTTTATTGACAAATACGGAATACTGTTATTGCGTTTTAACCCTCCTATTGTGTTCGGGTCAATATGACCCGATCGGGTTCTTCTAATGCCCATAAATCGTTTATTTATTTAAATATTTTGTTGCCGCTCTATGACTTTTACTATTTTACTCTAATAATGGTGTACCTAGATTGATAACAAAAAAATGCATTTAGTTTTTTTTAAAAATGCATTTGTTACACTCATTGTGTTCGGGTCAATATGACCCT
>JABXWE010050666.1:0-10610 GCA_014611495.1 Limonius californicus
TACTGTGTGTATAATTCTTCCATCCAATGCGGGTTATGTTGCGACCAATAACAGGAATTGTGCCGATTTGCAGCTCCATTTAAAGAAAATGTGGCTTCGTCGGAGAAGATAATAGAATTCACAAACTGTTGGTCGTTATGGCACCTGTCCATCATTTCTTCACAAAATTGAATTATCCGATCAAAATCATCTTCTGATAATTCTTGAACAAGTTTCACCTAATAAGAATGAAATTTTTCTGTATGTAAAATATTCAGTACAGTTCCTTGACTAACATTATTATCCAGGGCTAATTGTCGAGTTGAAATATGAGGATTTTCGGAAACTGAAGTACAAAGTCCAACATTTTATCGTCTGTTGCTATTTTTGGACGGCCAGTTTTATCAAAAACTTTGACGTGGCCCGTTTCTCTAAATTTTCTATTAATTTTTCACGACAGTATTAAATAAAGCGCACACATCGTCGTGAGTTCTCTTTTTATCACCGTGCCCGATCATCATCAAAATTTCGATGCGTTCAGTTTCTGTTAAACGTACCATGATTAGAAATTCGTATTTAACACAGGACAGACTAAATTTTAATCACTTATTAATGCTAAATGTCACCGAATTGATATTACAGATTTGCATTTGTTCAATTTTAAACAGTTTCCAACAATTGCTTACTATTGTCTTATGTTTATCTTGCAATAAGTGTCCCTGATGAAAAATGTTGCCAGTGACAAAAATAAATGTTTATCGTGATTGTTCTTGAAATGTTTATTACGCAAATGTATGATATTTTTACATGGCTGTATAGAGAATAAAAAGCACTAACTGGTCATGCCATAAAAAGTACAGGTTGCCATTTAAAAAAAAAAGTCGATGACGTCATAGCTAAAACATATAACAACCGAAAAAAAATTAAAAACGCCAAATTGTGGCAAATAACTTGATAGGAAACTTTTGTTAGAAACTTTCTTACGTAAAGTTATTATTTAAGGATGTAGCATCGAGGTTCCTTACTTTTTATGCACCCTGTATATTACAATTAACTGAAAATTACAGAATCGTCAGATATGCAGTTGTAATATATTAGCTGTGCAATATTTCCAAAATTTAGCTTCTTACATAACTTTTTGAATGATAGAGTCATCTTGTTGTGTTGTTTTTACGGCAAAACATAAAAATTGTACGAAAAAAAGGCAAGTACCTAATAATATGTCGATAAAGTCTGATTTTCAGCTGTAGAAATGGGTCTCTATGCAGGTCTAATTATTTTTTCATCATATAAAATTGAAAAATTTACGTTTCCGTAGAAGGTCAATCATGTTTTCTTTTACGATCCTTTTATTAATACAATAATTTTTTCGACACTTGAAGCAAAATAGTATTGTTCATAAAAGCAGAAAATGTCTGCATAGTTAATATACTACGAAAATCCATAGTATCTGTATCCTGGTGGACAGTATGAACTCAAAGAAATGCTGATGTAACATTACAAACACTCAATCAACAAAATGTATTTATAAAAACTGATAGTAAAACCTTGTTTAAAATACGTAAGATTTAAGATAAAACATGTTCGCTCTGTTTTACCAGAATTTCGACACGTTGCACAAATCAGTAGTGGCCGGCAGTAATATGTGTAAACAAGATAACACTTAAAGCAGCTGTAAGCCCAAGGTTAACGTAAAAATTAGGCAACGCGGGCGGATCTCACGTTTAGTTACATATGTCGCACTATACAAACATGGATCTCGACTTTACCTATTCTGTTACGGATCTCGCGTCGTTATTTATTTATCACGTACATTAAAATCGCAAAATTGTTTCCCCTCTAAAGGGGTAGGGTTTGAGTTGTTAATTATAAAGCCATTAATAAGAAATATACTCAAATACCCCTTTCCCTTATGGCGGATCTCGGGTTGTCCTAAATTTATTCGGATCTCAGCTTGTTACAAAAACAGATATATATATATATATATATCTGTGTGTGTGTGTGTGTGTGTGTGTGTGGACACTGCGCAATTTAAACAATTATAGTGTTATTGGAACGCTACACACTCTGGTATAATAGGTTGTGTGTTGTTTCGTGGTATTTGTTATGTATTACCAGATTCGTAATTAAAATTGGTAGTTGGTCTTAATAAATAAAATTCGGTAGAAGTTTAGGACATTTATTGATATACGGCTAAAATGGCGGCTTTAGACTGATTTGAAATGATCTACCGCTAGTCCAGTATTTAAATGCACAGACCATGAAAGCTGCAGAAAACCTAGTGTAGATTATATATTATAAGTTAAAGATAGAAAACCACCGAAGTGATGTAGCGGTGAAAAAGAAGGAGTTCTGAATGACAATCCTGCAGGAGCGATAGTCTCCCAATTCAGTTAAAAAATTACCTGAAGTCAAGGTTTAATAAATGATAGTTAGAAGGTGCTAATTGCCGATGGTGAACAATTTTAAATTTTAGGAAAATTTGCTTAATATTCATGGCTAGTCGTGAACAATTGCCACCAAATTCAAATTACAATAACATTTGCCTATTTGCCTATTTTGTATCAAGTATACTATTTAAATATTATTCTCCATTAACAAAAAGTAAACCATTTAAGATTTGTAAATCCCTTGTGCTAATTTTTATAATCTGCACGTATCATTAAAAGACAATAATGATCTAAACTAAAATATATTTATTGATCTTAAGGAATTTTTTTCTTTTAAAGTTTGTATTGTAATATGCTTCTTGAAACATAAAAAAACATTTTCTGAGAAACTATTGTTTGTTTACATTACGCGTGCTTGTACTCGCTAAAGATAACTCTGTTGTTGTTGACGCGTGTTTATATAATAAACATGTGAAATTACATTGTACATTTTATATTACATAATAAACATTTGGCTGTTCTATAGCGTTGATGGAAATTTAAAAACCATTGCTATCGCTTTTGGATGTAAAATATAAAATTAAATTTACCAAAAAATGCTTCTGAGGTCATGTTCTGGAAAGAAGCTTTAGCGTCTCTTGCCCTAAATAAATATACACCGTGCGTGTAATATAAGATTTAGTGATAAACGAATATAACAAAGGCAACACAAAATAGTAATTATAACGAAATATGCTGCTATGGGCCAATCGAGCTATTCCGACGACCCGTAACCGGATAGGTGGAAAAAGGCCTACAGCTTAGCTCAGAGGAGTAGGGGGAGTTCGTGAAAATCGCTTACGGGAGGAAATCTTCCTAGTTGTGTACCGCGTAGGTCAAAATTAGTGGGCGTCACCTTCCAAATCCATCTGATTGTAGGTCCTCGTGGAAGGCCGAGAAGCCCAACAGCTTACGGGAATCGGACTCACCTTTATTGTGCCTCCTCCTATATATACGAAGCTTGCAAAATTCATGCGCATACAAATACAGAGTACACAATAATAAAAGAGGCAGTAAATTTTAAAACACATATAATGAAATTATTGAAAAGGTATTTTTATGGTTTTACAAATGATAATTGAACGTCCAAGAAAACAAAACTCGCCGTCGTTGACGCACGGTATTTAGGATATTTCAATAAATCTATGTGGCCAATGGCGTAGAGTTTACAGGAAAAATACAGTATTAATATCTTTTTTCAATTAACAATAAACAAATGGCGACTGAAGATCGCTTTTAGGTTGCATAAAACAAGTTCAATAACGTGAAATTTTGCTAGTTTGCACGAGAAAAAGAAGGTTTCTTTTTACACTGCACAAAAAACTGATTCTTTACTTTGAATTCCGGTGGAGGCAGGCACAATTCCCGGGGTTGATTTCCAGATGCAGGTACAGTCCGGGCGGCGGGGGAGGGTATTTTTCCGGTCCGTGAAAAAGGTAGAAGACTTCAGGAATCCGTGGGACGAAACGTTGGTAGGTACGCTCCTGGGGAAGCAGATTATTCCCAGTTGAATTATTTCCAACGGGGATGAGTCGACGTCGAGGGCAACAGGAATTTCAAACGCTTGTATCACCAACAGACTCAACAATCACATTTTCACAGGTTCAAATGCTTTTATCCGAATGAATCGAAGAAAAAACAACCACACGTGATTGTTCTATAACCAGGCTACCACTGTTAAAAGTTAAAACTTATTTAGATCCGACTTCGTCGAAATGATACTAATAGCCTACAGCAATATTCGGTACGATAAACTCAATTTAACAGGTGCCGCGAATAACCCGCTCTTCATGAACGTTCGCCTCGAACCCAAGCTTGTTGTCTACTGATTTCTTCCCCGCGTTCCCAAAAAAAAACGTCGCCTAAGCCTAATTTGGTTCTAGAAGGAATCCCCACGTGCAACTTTCGAGAAAACCTTCGGGAAGCGATACTGGAACGTTAACCCAGCTAAAGGGGAATTCTTAGAAATGTTTTCTAGCTCGGCAAATATGATTCACAAAGAAAGAAAACCTCGAGACGGGTTTGATCATAAATTAATTTCTCAACGGAAAAATACTAACAAACTGTAGTCAACACAAAATTGCCATTAAAATTGCGTTTTAAGTTCTATGGAGCGGCCATTAGATTGCGACCAATTCAAATGAAGCGGCAAATTTTTAAATGAATATAACAATGCACAACTTGAATTGCAACTAGAATAACATGGACCTCTCTGTAGCAGTGCCGATGGAAGAGTGATGGTCTTGGTATTGTTGGAATGCGCTTCTAAACCTCTCTTGCATTCCCAGCGGCCGTTACATCATCTTTTTAGTTTGGGTAATCCACTCCGTTTCTCGAATAAGTTCCTCCTCGTCAGTATGGTACTCTTCTATCTTATGCAAATTCGTATCATCAGTTGTTTGTGCTTGGCTTTGTACTTTGTCTTTGTCTTTAGACCTGTAATTGTGTCTTCCATAATTTTTAGCGTCTGCATAGTGATAGCCAAAGCCCAAAATGTTAAAAGAGAACGAAGAAGCAATAATATACATTCTTAGGAAACTGTATAATAGTTGTCTATTAAAAGGAAAGCTCCATAAAGGATGGGAACGCAGTAATGTTCCTGATTTTCAAAAAAAGAGACTCCGAAGATCTGAAAAATTACCAGCCAATTAGCGCTTTTTCGCAGACACGCAAAGTATTCATAAGAATTATATCAAATAGATTAGATCACAAATTCGAGCTGAATCAACCCAAAGAGCATGAAGTGTTTAGGTGTTTAGAGATTATTTTCTCGAACAACTTCGATATGGTTGGTAATAAGCTTATGGGGCGGTAAGAGCTACAGTTTGATTTGTTCTTACATGGCTTGTGAAACGTTAATATATGGGCATGTTTCCAGTTGTTTGGAAAGTATCCTTTTCTTAAGCAGGCAATGAACAGGATGATTAGGAAAGCTATGGCATTTTTTGTTAGGTTTATTACGGTGGGAATTAGGTCAGGACCCAGAGTTTTTTTACTGATAGGATTTTTATGTATGTTATTAATTCTTGAAGTGATGTGGGTTTATTAAAGTCCGTTGGTAATGGATAACGAGTTTCGATGTATGTGGTTGTGTTTTGTGCATCCCGTCTGTTTTCTTCTGATATTTTTGGTGTAAAACAGCTTTCAAGAAGTTTTGCAAATAAGTTGCTTTTGTCTTCGTCTGAGCTATACGAGGCATTAGGTGTTGTTAGCGTTGGAATTATTTTGGTTTCTCGAATGACTTTCCATAGGTTAGCGCTGTTGGGTTCAATGTTTTCTAAATTATTTTGATAGATGCACATTCTGTATTTGTCTATTCACCGCTTTATTTGGTGGGTTGAGTTGTTTAGCTGATTTTTTAGGATTAGCTTTTTATTCCTTTGCTATTGCCTCCGTCGTAGGAGGCCTCCGCGGATCAGAATAATGCGTAAACATAAAGCGACCAGGAAAGAAAAATGTCATGCGGTATAAACCTAGAAAACGCAATACAACCCCAACTATCAGAGCTCCCTATATATGGTGTACGTAAAATTGTTTCCCCAATAAATTTAATACTACAATTGTACTTAATACCTAAATATCTTCTCAAATAGACCCCAATAGTACAATTCAGTCACACAAAATCAATTAACTAAATTAACTCTTAACTGAAGGTAATGAAATTGTAAATACAAAGGCAAGGTGATGAAATTTAAAGTGCAAACAAATTTAAATGCACTTCCCTTTTAAAATAGATAACGGCTATCAATGCGACCATGTTCCAGGCTCTTTATCAATGGCCCCAAGCGCGTCTGCTCGGTTTTGGAAAAACCTTCCCAAGGTAATTGGCCGATGTCTGCGTATCAATCGGACCAACTTGCGCAACGTAGAATTCTTCCACTGTGTCGAACCTTAATTACGTGATTTCCATCTGCGCGAGCTCACCTAAATTAATTCAGCAGATATTAGAATTAAAGTTCAGGAAATTAAGACAGGACAAAATTTTTCTGTCAATAAATAACTCACCAGTTGATGGGAACTGGCATACCACAACAAAAAAAGTCTTCTTGGCCGGGATAAATTTTAAATTGGAAATTGAATTCCTGGAGTATTCTGCTTTCCTCAACCATAGGAAACGAACTCCTGTGCAGTGAACCCCAAATCGGAAAATGATTTCCAAATCGATAAATGATTTACCGAGAATTAGTTCACTATACACATATACATCCGGCAAGAACGCAAATACTAAAGTGTTCTATTTACGGAAACCGTCGTTAAAATTTCCTTTCCTCCCCAACTTTTGCAACTCCAATACGTGCTGCGCCGTTTGACGGAAGTATAAACTTCGAAATGTAATAAATTCCTACAAATATGCAACAATTAAATATGTAGAAAGGGTTGCCTTCAATTAGGTGGGGAAATCGTTACAGTATATTGGCGGAATGTTCAGGTTTTTCGATTTTCTGTGGTTGTACGGTTTTGTTGATGATTGCACCGTCTCATTCATTGGTTCTGCAAATGTTGCTATGTGCCGGTCTATTATTTTGTTTATTATTTGAGCTGGATTAGTTACATGAGTATCTAGATTTCCTTGAAATTGGTCCCAATTTACATATCCCTTTATCATCGTTGGAATTTTTTGTCTGGGTGCTATTGTAGTGTGAATATTATTATCACCAGTAGGTGGTCTGAGTTTAATTCCGATATTACCGTTTGCTGGACGGGTATGTGAAGGTTCCTTGCTAGCATGATATCCAGTACGTCGAACTGGTGATCGTCTCTGTAGGGGTAGAACGTATACTCACTTGGAGCAATTGTTTAGCTTGGTTATACTTGGTCTTATTGAGGTAAGGTTGATACTTGAAACTTTTAGATTTGTTACATACAATAGTTTTCAGGCGCAACCAATTATCGATTTCTTTAATATTTCATCATTGATGTGGTTACAAAAATAATATGACCTAGATAAAGTATTGTCAGTAACATTTACTAGCTTGGTTTTTGTTACAGATTTAACATGCTGGAATTTGATGAAATACTTGTAATTCCAGAGTAAATTTTATGTGTTTTAAAATTCTGCGTAAGATAATGCAATGGACTGTTTCATACAATTCCTTGCCTATCAGTTTCCGAAAGATACCAAACCATTATCATGATCTTTAGAAAGTGGCTATTCTACCGATGAAGAGATGGATAAGGAGAACTTTTATCTCCGGGGGCAAAGGAGGATTTGTGTTAGATACGTTTATGAACTACAAACATCTAGATTACTAGTATAGAGAATCCTTGTAGGGATTCAAGGTAAGTTTAAATTTTGATTAAACATAATCAGTAGAAAGCAATCTTTCATGTAACCTTGCACCATCCATCAGAATTGCCTGGAATGGATAATTATTTCAAAGTTTCTTTGGATCAAGCGGTATATATAGGAATGCAGCCGAAAATGATAACTGGTATCAGAAGCGCCTTACAAACCCCAATGCAGGAAATGTTAATTTGATCAAGAAAATCGTTTGAAATTTTTCAAGAGTTATACACAAGATAATTGTCTCCATGAGCGTTTTTCCATCTACCCATTATGGGAATGTGGTTGTTCACCTCTTATCCTCCTAGTAAGTGTTAAAGTTATTGGGATGCGGAAAAAGATATAAATCGAATTTGTTCTAAGTTGAGGAGAAAGTAAATACCCATTTCTTGTGTTTTATTGTAATTGTTTTTTAACACCACAGAACATTACTGAACTCCAATTTCTGGCCCTGGAAGTCAGTAGTATTTGGAAAGGAGTAGAAATAACAAAACACGGTACATATTTTCAAACTTAAGAATAATAGTTTGCAATTTTAGCTAATTATTTATCACACCACAATAGAAAAAATATACCTCAAACTACCTCATGTGCTTGTTTACCATCTTGTACTTCTTTGGAGTATGATGTCGAAATATCTCAAACCGACTGGAACTGGAAAAAAGTATTTAATATACTCAATAAATTGGGTGTAAAGGATTGGAATTTTGATTACGAAAAGCTTATATTTAAAATTTGTTTTTACTGTATATGACATTTTCAGGTATCATATTTGCAAATTAGCCGTATTTTATAAGGAAATGCAGTTCTTGACTTTAGAGAGTAACGAACTTTATGGAAATGTTGACCTTTTCTCTAATACCGAAGGACATAGAAATATTGCATTTTTTAACACTTCGGCTTATCTGCAATATTAAGAAGTTTGGACAACGTTTTCGGTGGGGAGAACTATTGCTGATAAATAATGAAAAGTGTTCCACACATTGAGGTTGAAGTGTATATTTAAAATTGTTAAGGGATACCAAGACCCCAAATAAATAATATTATACAGCATTTGGTTTTATTAATCAGAGTGTCTGCATCGTTTTATCTTTTTTTGTCGTTCATTCCCTGAACTTTTGTTATCCTCCTATTTGTTACAGTTTTCTTTTTATTCGTATTTCCCTTCCTGCTTTGGTTACTCTAACGAAAATATAACACAAATAATATTACCGCTTCTAGCGGTTAGCTGCTTCTGACACTGGAACCTGAGGCGTTCTCGTAAATATTGGTATATAGGTACTCCTAATATTGATTGGTTGATATTACTATTAGCAGGAGGAAATTAAGTGCGTAATTTTGCAAGTGTATCCATTAGATATGTTTCACAATTATTACTATAATTAGAATACGCCATTTTTAAACTAGTTTTCTAGCAATATTTCACAATTACTGTTCACTCTTCCACTTTTACATTATAAATCTAACATTAACAATTGCGTGATTCTAAACCTGTCAATTTATTTCTAGGAAATTGTAAGGCCATTAAAGTTTTAACAGCCGTAGAACGAATAATAGCTATTAGTCTACGTCACGAAACAGAGCCTACACTAAATCAATTTGTTTCAAAGTGTTCACATACACTCGTATAAAGCACTTTTTTGGTAATAGCCTCATTTTGGTTACTAAACATACGATTATCTACCCCAACTACCTATATGGATCAGATGTAACATTAAGCTAATTACAAAGTTATTATATATGAGAGATTGTAGAGCGTGCTGTCGTGCGCATATGAATATTACCTTTGTTTTATTGAACGTGTCAGTTATGAAAAGGGCTGTGAGTTGTCCAAAAATGATTAATGAGAAAGTGGAGGGTGTCGGCAGAAAATACAACAACTTTCTAAACGATAACTTGAGAAAAGGTCCCGAACCACCAACTTGGTCTCAAAATTTACGTTATTACTTTAGAGACTATTGTCAATGTAGTGGTGTGCATGGAGTTCGATATCTTGGAGAACGTGGACGTTACATGATAGAAAAGTATGTTTCCAACCACAACTAGTCGTCTAAACTGTACCAAATTTTTAGATTGACCTGGACTATTGTTATTACACTCGTGTGGTATTTTTGCATAAATTTAATATTGAAGGCCTACAACAAATGGACAACGTCACCTGTGATTGTGACCTTCGCCACAAAAGAGACTGCAATTTCGCAAATTCCGTTCCCGGCTGTTACTATCTGTCCGGAAGTAAAATCTAATCCGGAAATTTTTAATTTTACCGACGTGCTGCTAAAGAGAATATCTAAGAAGCACCTCAATTCAGAAGAGTATTGATTAAGAATATGTTTTAAATATATTGTAATCTAATGGTGCTGTTACAGAAAACGATATTTTGAGGCTCTTTCCTTAATTTGTGACGGTTTTGAGGGAGTACTTGCTAACGCAGTTGAAGATGGAAACCTTACCGTTAATGAATCTGCAATGAACGCTATCATAGAAGTAAGATAGATATTCATAAAAAAAATATTTGTTCTCTTTTTTCTTAGGTATTGCCAGAAATGAATCCTGACCACATTTCCGTTCATTGGTTAGGTGACGAATATGCACCCAATTCCACCTTGTCACAATCATTCACAAGCGAGGGCTTGTGTTATAGTTTCAATATGCTGGACTTTGACGACATTTTTGTAGACCCAGAGTAAGTATATATTAATAATAATAAAAGGCAATTTCAACAGGTATTTATTTATTTTTGCTTTATACGTATTTCGACATACAATATGTCATTATCAAAAGCATTTAATGAAGTAAACATTTGTAGTTGCTTGGGTAACAGCACACTGGATCTTGGTTTTGGGCTCTTCTATTCCAAAACTTCTAATAGCGGGGAATTTATGAGCTCAATTTGCTCATTCATTAAAGGTGTGTTT
>JABXWE010050667.1:0-17490 GCA_014611495.1 Limonius californicus
TTAATGTAAGGTTTGAGATAACGCAAGAGTTGAGACAGGTGGAAGAAGTGTGGAATTGTTATATAGATAGAAATGAGAAACTGTGGCATCAGTACTTATTATATAAGTTTTAAGTATTACATCATTGATTAAAGTCTCTTACTACATCATATTATTAAAACAAAATCTAGCACAATAGTCTAAGTACTTTTATTATAATTTTATAGTTGAAGCGGTAAAACTGTTCACTACTGATTATAACTACAAAAACTTGTTGTTGCAAATGGTTAGCTTCCAGTTGTGGTACATATTCGTATTTGTAAATGGTATATATAGAATTTGCAGACTACTTCTACATCAGTGAATTTTATGGAATCTATTGTCTTTAAGCAACGTTCTGTAACTTTTGACATATTTAGAGACAACTGAAAATATTGAGGTAATTTAGCAGTACTACTTTCTACTACTACATTCGCTATCATTACTTCCGTTATTTCAGGTTTCCGGTATCGAATTTGTACGTCTGTTTAAAAAAAAACGACAAAACGAAAATGTTGAGAATGGGAGGATGAAATTGTGTTGGGTACAGGGGGTAAGGAGAAGAGGATGATGGACGGGGGACTGAGATGTTGATTGTGGGTGTGTTAGAGGGTTGGGGAAACGAAAAGGGTGGAACAAATCAAATTAATAGGGATGAGGGAATAGTAGAGTTAGTCAGGGAGGGACGTGAGATAGAGGAAGTTATGTATGATTAAAAACCTGAATGCATATTGTGTTTAAATTTTTAAGCTGGTAATGCACAGATAATATTTAACGTTATTTTATTAATTTACCAAAAACTGTGTACTCACGGAAATATATAGAAGCATTAAACTGTGTGTTTTTAAAATATTAACTGATTATGCCGATAGTTTTCTCTCTTTGTATATACCGAGGAAGGTAGCTCAGCGGTTGGGCATTTACCTTTGATTCGGGAAGTCTAGGGTTTGAACCCCCGGGCCTGGGACAGTATCATCCACGAATTTCCATTATCCGTATTTCCTGGTCTTTCCCATCCTTACATTCCTATTCTGGCTGAAGAGGGACTGAGGGTTCTAGTGCGGAATCTGTCTGACCTTTACAGCGGCCTGTTCCTTTGTGGGGAATGAACCTACTTTAACTTTCCTTTTTCTTCATATTCATTTTCGTGTAGGTTTTGGCGATGGAGATATTCGTCCGTAGGCTGCCTGTATAGTATGTCAATTTGAAAACATACAACGTGTTATATATTTGAAAATAAAAGAGGTATTGCAAATTTCTAGAGTCTGTTTCTACAATATGGAGGGTGAGTCATCATAACTCATGAGGTAACGATTCTCATTCAACTGCATAGGCTCTACCCAACAAATTCATTTAAAATGGTAACACTTACACACATACCTTGTGATCTTTCATCAAAAAGCTCTTGCAAAATGCTAATATATATTTGAAGCTTTCACAGGCCTTAGAGGCCCATCTTTTGGCTTTTGGTGTGCGACAAGGCTAAGTTAGTTTGTGCAATGCACAACAGGGCCCGGCTCTGCGGGTTACCGTGTTGGTACGTAACCATGCTTAACCTGCTGTTGTGTGTGAAAGTTTTTGTTTATGGTCTTGCTACTCCTCTAATGCGACCATAATTCGAGGAGTGCCATTAATAATTTGATCCCCAATGGCAAATGGAGACCGGGACCCAGTACCGACCACCCAGGGAATTAGAAAAATTTCCGACCCTGGGGAGATTCGAACTGGGAAGCGTTTGGACTATTACATCCTCTCTACCACTGAGCCATCCCCGCCCTAAAATGCTAATATATAGTAGCAAATATTTATTTACCTGATCAGTTTCGGAAATATTAAGAAATAAAACGCAAAATTTAGAACAAATTATTTAATTTAAATTTTAATATGTTAGATTACATGTTCAAAATGATGTCCATTATTCTCTATGCAATAGTAAAGTGTACTCTCAAATCCGTTCCGAACATTTTCAAAAGTTTGTGGCGGAATAGCTCGGCACTCCTGAACTATTCCTCCTTGCAGTTGTGCAATCGACTGAGGTTAAGTTTTGTAAACAACAGATTTTAAGTGATCCCATATAAAACTCTAAAGGAAAAAAATGGGGAGATCTTGGGAGCTATTCCACTTTCAAGCCGGAATTAGACAGGGAGACAGTTTAAGTCTGAGTCTATTCAACATAATAATGAACAAAATTATAGACAGTACAAGAAGAATTGGAACTGGATTCCAGACGGGGAAACGAAGAAGTAAAGATCGTTTGTTATGCAGACGATGTCGTATTAATATCAGAGGATGAAGATAATCTGCAACTGTTATTCTACACTTTTAAAACAGAAACTGAAAAATACAACATGATAGTATCAACAAGCAAAATAGAACGAGCAACAATAGCGAAGGAACCATAATATACAAATTATGCCAATTAGTGGTTGACGTAACCCCAATTGAACAAATACTGTTAATTGATTACCTGGTCATCATGATATCAAGTTACGGAGATCCTTGAAGAGAAGTCTTAAAACAAGCCAATGAAGTAGCAGTAATATGACAATAACAGGGTAGCAAATATTGCATGTAATTTTTATACCAAGGAGGAATACCCCGTAGAAGATGATGCGACAGCTGGTAGTCTACTTCAAGGCAACAGGCAACGACTTAATAATACAAGCAACTGCCAAAACTAGCAGGTCCTACACCTATAACACGAAGGAGCAGATCTTGGAACCTTCCTAAGTAATTTTTGTTATTTCCAGTATTAGATTCTATTATCTGTAACTAAGGTCCGTTACTAATAACGCGCTTAGAAAAATTTTAAAGTGGTGGCAGTCTTAAGAAAAATGTCGATGTAGAAGGACGTTCGATACGCTCCCTAAAAATGTTTGATTTGTGTGTTAATAGTTCATTAAAAGTGTTGTGAACTGATGTTAAAGTTGCTTTATTGTTTCGTCGATCTTTTAAAGAAGCGTTGGTCCCGAAAGAGCTAAAAAATTATAGTAATGCATTTATTAAGATTTTTTATGTGGTATCTACAACGCCCTTAGATTCCGATAAGCACTTCTTTCTTCGGGTCAGTTGTACCTAATTGAATTGCCTTTGGGACTTTCGACAAATCTAGACCTTCTTCAGAGTATAATTAAAATGTTATGGATAATGTCGACCATGGATACGTGGGAAGAATACAATAATAAATAATTAGTCATATATCATAGCAACTACATCTGTGTCGCAAACCAATGTGGGCGTTTATAAAATAAAGATTATTAGTAACAAAATTGTTAAACTATAAAATATAAATTTAGTGAATAGTATAGCAATATACAAATCACGATTAACGTCAATTTTGAAAACATTTAGAATTAAATAGTATATGGCTATATGCAACAAAAGGTCTTCCAGGAAACTGTTGACGTCTTTAGAATATGTTGAATATAGTTCTGTCCTCAGAATTAAGTAAAAATAAAAAGTTACTCAAATCGCGCCGATGCTATTTAGGCAAGTATGGATACTGTTAAATATACAGTGATTTATCATCTTATTTGTAGATTTAAATAATCAAGAATAGGAAGTACAGTAAAAGGAGTCCCCAAGACATGAAATATACCATAGAAGAATACAAGAGGGGAAATTAATATGGCATATGAGCGGTAGGGTGAAGAGAGGAGTAGTACTAAGAGGACCGGGTTTCCTGTATGAAAGGTTATCCGCTTAAACTTCTGAAGTTGAAGAGGCATTAGTTTCCCACAGTTTGAAAATTTAGTTCAGAATGACGATAAGCGATATTCGGAAGCTTGCGTACAACATTGTAGAAAGTAACCTAAACTTGAAAAATCCGTTTAACAAAGAAGAGAGAAGAGAAGGAACGAAGTGATATAGTGAACCTAGGATAGCTTTGCCGGTGAATAAATGTGCGCACTTGAAAAACGGTAGTGGGGATTAGTGGACGCATTTCTTGTGGCAACTTGTAACTGTTAAGATCGCTAATACAGTTAAAGAAAAAGTCTTATCTTATGTTTATAATTTAGTTATATGCTTATCTTCTGCTTATTTTGTAATTACAAATAACTAAAGATAGTTTATTCACTTACTGCTGTATTTAAACAACTTTAATATGAATCATAATTATTACAAAAACACCACTGTTCTATTACAAGCTAACTTCTAAACTTCTGTTGCTAAGTGTACACGGCTCGCGATGTGTGTAGTCTGTCACTTTCTTACACCCACCTTCTCTATCCATCATTGTACGCGATGACCGGCAAACCACTTTAGGTCCACTGTACTATTCTTTCTTGAAGCGGCATCTCAGTCTACGCCAACCAGAAAGTGTTTCAGTGGGTCGTTGCAAGGGCTTTAACAAAACCAACGTTTACAGCCACTGTGCAGAAAAAGACATAAAAGTCGTCGTCGTCCTGTCATGGATTAGGCATAATTACCTGTTCCGGCGTCCATCGTCTCCGAGGGCATCCCACGTCTCTTCTTCCTCTTGGTTTGTAGCTATACACCCGACGTGGGATTGTTCCTTCGTCCATGCTTAAAAGTCTTCGCAAAAAAAAGGAAAACTTCAAATAGGCGCATTATCCAGTGGAGAACGAGATGTCAATACAATACCGGTTGCTTGCACCAACGCTTCGGGCAATTTCTTCGGCCAATGATTATTTGGAAAAGATAGGGGATGCACCCCGCACTCGCAAACGGTGCTCCACTTAGAAATTTAATAGAAATATCAGATTCTGGATACAGCAATTCTGAGCTTTTTGTCATGTGGTTGAAACACTTTATATCGTACGTGAAACGAAATAAAGTTCCAAAGTTTTCTTAGTATTTGACTCTTATACGACACATTCACAAAACTTGGAAGCCATTTACCTAGTCATACCACTTACAGCTTGCAACCTCTACTTGTTGCCATATTCAAGCCACTAGAAAGATATTACGATAAGAAACATGAAGTGAATGCGCAGTATTTCCGGGCGACGAATTACTCATTGAATGTCGCTGGACTAATATCCGAAGCTTATGCTGTAACTTTGGGTAACGGCAACGAGTGGTTTTGCAGCTACAAAAATTTGGCCAGTGGATCGTTTGGTGTTTTTCGAAGTCGACTGCATAGCAAGTGAAAACTTGAACTCTCCGGCCCCTCCACTTGAAGTTAAACAAGATGTAGGAAACAACTTGTCAGGTCTGGGTAATGTTGATACGGACTTAGCAGGTGCTGGACTTCCTAATCCAAGCACTGGTAATATTTTCAAAATAAGCTATGTTTCGAAAATATGCAAGGTCTTCGTTGAATGCAGATGCATCTGCTGCTGCTTTTAGTAACAGTAGTACAATATTGCTGGTGTCCATTCATAAATTAAGCCCAGTGCCAACGGGAACAAAAAAATATGAGCAATGAAATAATAGGGGCGATGGTCTTAACTTCCAGTCCCTATAAAAATGATTTGAAAGAATTGAAACAACAGCAAGCGAAGAAGCGCCTTAGCCTACGTTTTAGAAGACCGCCCATCCAAACCGCTGAATGCTTAATTGCCAACAATTTCAACCTAAAACAAGAACAGGAATGAGTGTGTCTCTATTCAGATGGGGCAAATCGGAAACGTGTATATGCTGTGACAAAGAAAGGCAAACCATCCACCATCTTGCCTACGATTGCTTGCACAATTGAAGACTTCTTGAGAACCACGCCATCGGTTGTTACTGGGATCGAAAATTTAAAAGTCAATGTTTAAAATATTTAAAATAGTTAAGATACTTACTCATGTGTACGATAAATAAATTAATAAATAGAAAGAAAGCAAACACTACAAGGGATGTGTTTTCCAAGCCAGGGTCCAATGGCATAAGTGGAAAAGAGAAGAAAATTTCACCAGGAGCAGAATAGGTGGACATAGTATTTGATAAAGAAGAATGATATTGTTTTCTTAGTATTGAAGAAAATATTGAAGAAATGATATGTTGTCTGGTATTTAATCAATGCAAACATGAAATGTGTGCGGGATGCGACGAAACATCCAGGAAACATTTTGTTTGCGGTTTTTGTTCATCTTAAATTTAGGTATTTATTTCGTTTTCTCTATATATTCTCTAAGTTTTTATAAACATTAAATATTTTGTTTCTATATTTTAATGATTTATTTATCTATTTGTTTTAAAAACCGTATAATTATGACTAAACTACTTTACCATTTAACTTTGGTACCATTTCTATATAGGGTGCAATTTAAGAAACCAATGGTACGATTTAGAAAATCAGTTCCTTAAGACGCGTCACTTGCAGGTTCTTACAAATTAGATTATAACATATATGTATTTCCAATAGTATTAATGCGTTCTCACTTTGGAATTATTTGCGTCAGATATTAAATAAGACGTTAGTAGTGATAACTAGGCACAAAATCTTGTTCTCTATATTAAATCGGGAAAAATCCAAAAAGCGGTGTGATATAGGCAACCTTACCCTACATTTTGGAAAACTCCTTACTACCATGATATTTAGAACACCTAAATACGTATTTTGGCAACTAAGCTGCAAGTTTCAGTGGGAACTTGAATTAACTAAAGTAATTTGGCTAAGGAATACCTTTGGAGATAAGTTCTTTACCAGTACACCGATTCCATTGGACTTCCATTGTTGACTTGGCGAAGAACTTATCTTCAGAGGTGTTCCTCAACCGAGTTACTTTAGCTAGTTCTAGCTTCTACTGAAGATGACATCTTCGTTGACGAAATACGTATTTAGGTGATCGAAATATCAATAAGTAATTTGGCTGAGGAATACCTTTGGAGATAAGTTCTATACCAACACACCGTTTCCATTGGACTTCCATTGTTGACTTGGCGAAGGACTTATCTCCGGAGGTATTCCTCAACCGAGTTACTTTAGCTAGTTCAAGATTCTACTGAAGATGACAGCTTCGTTGACGAAATATGTATTGCGGTGTTCGAAATATCGTGGTGGTAAAGGGTTTCCTAAAGTTTATAAATTGAAGAGATGTCGTTTCACATCAGAGTTATAAAAACATGTTCTGGATAAAATGACTGTCTTACAAGCAGAATTGTCAGATTTCAGTTTTGGTTGCGGTAAATACTAATTTTAAAACACTTTTGGATATTTTTTAATTTCCATGTCAGTTCTGTCTTTAATGTAACTATGAAGGTCAACTGCTTATGACACCCTATTTGTTTGTACAATATAATTAGTCCAAAATTGAAATATATAGCAAGCATATTCTTATTTTAATCGTATTGTACGAGTATTGTTCAATGTAAATCTATTGGTATCAACTAGATTTTGCAAAACATGTTATTGACTCACAGCTTCACCCTTGTTCAAGGTTTCCGTATATATACAAATTCTGTTACTAGGACCTAACCATTGTTTTCCATGTGAATGCACCCCTCAAACAAGATCAGCTTGTTGGATAGCTCAATAGAGCACTAAATCTAAAAGTTAATTCTGGATAGTACAGTTTATAGAAACACACGTTCTAGTGGTTGACTTCTATCTACATTATTTGCTTGAAGCTGATATTGAAATTGCAGATGGAATATATTTTCAAGTTTTTTGTAGATGTAGTAACGAAAAAATATGATACAATTCAGTTATTGAAACGTCAGTTTGAGTCAACAGTTATAAAATTCTTCATATTTGTTATGTGCTGTAAATCCTCACATTTTATAACATTTGTACTCAGAAGGTTTTTTACCCATTCATAATTTTTTCTTCCTGGCTTAGCAACTAAAAGGGTCATAAATAAGCATTTCTCAGCGTTTAAATTTTTATAGATCTCTAACATTTTTATTGAAAATAAACTTTATTGTGTGTATAAATATTAAAGCTTCACTATATGACTCAGTTTTATTCACCGTGGATGTTATCGTTCAATAAACATAAAGAAACCCCCAGAAAAATGCTAAATGTACTTAAAATACGCATTTACTGTAAAATGTATTGACTATAAAAATTGCATTTAATGGTGAATATTAAAAATTGAGGTATTCCATAAGAGGGGTCATTCATGGCTTCAGCTTTTATAGTTTACAAGCCATAATTTTAAAGAACTTCAGATCTGTAATGTGCCTTCTATTCTGTCTGAGCTAGAACTGTGTGGTATTTCAAAATTAGATCAGTTTATGCGTAAATTAAGGAATCGCATATGCATATTTAATGGATTACAAGGTTTGTAAACATAGTCGGATTTGCAGATTACGTTACTTCACTAAGTTCAAGAGTCGGATCTAACATTCTAACATAAGTGAGCAAATACGTCTTTAGAGCTTAGTGGACATCCAGGGCAGCTATGTGAAGCGGAACAATTATAGCCAACATTTGAACAAGAAGCTGCCGCATTCCGGGAATTTTTTAAGACAAAGTATGAGCGTAGCATCTTTTTGGAGGTGTAGCGGAACAAAGTTTAGCTCAGTTTTGTATTTCTTGTCTCTAGCAGCAAATTAATGTAAGATCTAAAAAGATACTTAGCTAACACGGCACGAGGCCGAAAGCTTTTATATCGTAAATGAGCCAAATGATAATTATACCAAAACCATTGCTTTTACGATTTCTAAAGTCGAAGCACTGCATGTGTATAATTAGCCAAGCGATCTCTATAGCCAAAACATTGCTTGTATTAGGTTTAAGGTCGAACGCCAATCAATCATATAATGGAAACATTGCTTTCTACCTCTCTTTTTTGGTTGGTGGTGGCGTTCTCTAGGCTTGAAAGCTAAAGCAAACATAGAGGACCTACTAGTATCCGCTGGCTCTGAATCGTTGGAAGTGTCTTACACTTTTTCTTAAGAAACGGTGCTTTTGGTAGAAATACCGGTGGCTTATCGTTTCCTTCCGAGCGAAAGCGGCCGTGTAAATATTCGATGTTTCTGGACCTAAGTTTGAACCAAAGTCCTTCAGCGTTGCTGCGCTACGGTCGTTACTAAATTGTTTTTATCATGTTTAATATCTAGGGTTGCTATGGCAAACATTGCATTTATTAGTTTTAAAGTAAAAAAATTTGATATACAATATAACCCAAATAATAATATGTCAAGTGATAATATTAACGAAAAAGCTGTTTCCATTAAGTTTAGAAACGAGGGCTTTCATGTCCAGATTGAGCCAAGCGAACATTATAATGAAAACATTGTTTCCATTAGGTTCAAAGCCGAAGGCTTCTGTATATAAAATGAGCCAAGCTATGATTATGACGCAAACATCGCTTCCACTAGGTTTAAAATATAAGGCACTTTTATCCAATATGAGCCAAGCGACTAGCTTTTATATCCAAGATGAACCAAGCGATAATTCTAACAAGAACATTGTTATAGCCAGCTCTAAAGTCGAAAACTTTCATACGTAAACTCATCCAATTGACAATTAGAATGGAAATATTTCTGCGATTAAGTTCAAAGTTCAAGGCTTTCATAAACAAAATGAGCCAAGCGATTTTTATGACGGAAATCTTATTTCAAGTGTATTTAACATTCAGGGCTCTTACATCCAAAATTAATGAAGTGATAATTCCAACGAAAGCATTGCTTCAACTAGGTATAAAACCGAAGTCCTTTATATGCAAAATTAACCTAACAATTGTTATAATAGAAATATTTCTTCCAGTATGTTTACACCAAAGGCTTTAATGTACTAAATGAACTAAGCGGTTATTATCACGCAAACATTGCTTCCACTAGGTTTAAAATCCAGAATAATCATATTTAAAATATGCGAAGGCGACCATCCTAATTAAAATATTGCTTACATTAGGTTTAAACCCGAAGTCGTTTATATGCAAAATGAGCCAAGCTATCATCATAATGGAAACGTTACTTCCAGTAAGTTTTAATCGAAGATTTCGTCTGCTTAGTGAGCCAAGTGATAAATCAAAGGAAAAAATTGCTTTAACTATGTTTAAAATCGAAGACTTTTATATGATAAATGAGCCAAGCGATTTTTATGATAAAAATATTGCTTCCCTGTGTTCGAAATTTAGTGCTGTCATATCCAAAATGAACCAAGTGACAATCGTAGCGAAAGCATTGGTTTAAAACTGAAATCTGTTATATGCAAAATGAGACAAGCGACTGTCATAATGGGAAAAAGTATTTTTAAAGTCGAAGCTTTTCATATGTAAAATAACCCATCAATCATTATGATGGAAACATTACATCTACAAGGTACAAAACCCAGGGATTATATATTCAAAATGAGCCAAGCGACCATTTTAAGGTACGCACTACTTCCACCAGGTGAAAATATTGCTTCAATTAGGTTTAAAATGGAAGGTTTTATATAGTAAATAAGCCAAGCGATTTCTACGACGGATATATTGCTTCAAAATTTAGGGGTCCCATATTTAAAATGAACCAAGTGACACTTCTAAACGGTGGCATTGGTTTAAACCGAAATCCGATATATGCAAAATGAGACAAGCGACTGTCATAATGGGAAACATTTCTTCCTGTATTTATAAAGTCGAAGCCTTTCATATGTAAAATATCACAAGCAATCATTATGATGTTGCACTAGGTTTAAACCCGAAGTCATTTTTATGCAAAATGAGGCAAGTGTTCATTATAATAGAAACATTCAAAGTTCAAATCGAAGGTTTTGTCTGCTTAATGAGCCAAGTGATAAATCAAATGAAAGCATTGCTTCTGCTAGGTTTCAAATCTAAGGCTTTTATATGGTAAATGAGCCAGGCGATTTTTATGGCGGAAATATTGCTTCACTGTGTCCAAATGTAGGGCTCTCATATCCAAAATGAACCAAGTGACAATTTTAACGAGAAAGCAATGGCTTAAAATCTAAGTCAGTTATATGCAAAATGAGACAAGCGACCATTTTATGGCAAGCACTGCTTCCACTAGATTTAAATCCGAAGTCGTTTTTATGCAAAATGAGGCATGCGTTCCTTGTAATAGAAATATTACTTCCAGTAAGTTCAAATCTAAGGATTCGTCTGCTTAATGAGCCAAGTGATAATTCAAACGAAAGCATTGCTTCTACTCAGTTTCTAATCGAAGGATTTTATATGGTAAATGAGTCGAGCGATTTTTATGACGGAAATATTGCTTCACTGTGTTCAATACATGGGATTCTCGTATCGAAAGCGATTTCATTAATAATAGCTTTGCCTTCACTAATTTTAAAGTCAAAGTGTTTTATATGCAGAACGAGCCAAACGATGATTATAATAAGAACAGAGCTTCCACTTGGTGTATATCGAATGTGTTTACATGCAAATTGAGCCAAGCGATAATTTTAACGAAAACATTGGTTCCACTAGGTTAAACATCGAAAAGTTTCGTCTTCTTTTGTCGTCGCTTCCTCTTTACGCCTTTTTGCCACTCTTCTCTATCATCCCATGCGTCCTCTTATAAGTTTCTTTGTTGCATTGCATCTTGCATTTCCTTCTTCCACGATTTTCTCGGTCTTCCCCTCTTGTTTCGTTCAAATAGTACTCATTGGACAGTTGTTTCGGCCATCTGTCCTCCGGCAATGTGTTTACGTGTCCATACCATGTTAGTTCCTTTTGCAGTATTCTATCGACTACTATTTCAAGAGCATCCATCTCATACCTTATGTATTCGTTTCTAATTCTTTCTAACCTACTTTTTCTCATACTTCTTCTGAGTGTGTCCATTTCTGCTGCTAATAATTTTGATTGTATTGCCTTACTCATCGGCCAGACTTCTGCTCCATAGGTCAATATGCTCTGTACTATTGATGGATATATCATGACTTTCGTTGTTCTAGTGATAATTTCATCCCACCATATACCGTTCAACATTCTTACTGCCGCTCTGCCTTGATTTATTAATCTCTTAATTTCTGATTCTTTTGAGCCATTCTTATCGAATATTGTTCCTAAATATTTAAATTCATTGACCCTCGTTATTTTATTTTCTTCCATGTGTAAATTCGGGGTTTCCTTATTGCCGCGAGGCTAATTTGTAGTACCCTGAATACTCTGTCATGGATATTTTAGTTAATATATTGCCACTCTCCTTCTTTTCTTCTTCTTCTTCATATTCTTTAATGTTCTCCACACTTTCATAGATCGTTTGCTTCCTAAATACTGTTGAATTTCTATACACCTCACTTGCCGTGTTTCGCCGTTCTCATTTACTTCCTCTTCTCCGTACTGTCCTAGTACCTGGTCTTTTTCTTCCTTTCCCACTTTTCCATTTATGTCTCCAATTATTAATACTTCTTCCCTTGCTGGCACGATATCTAGTTGTTGCGACAGTTCTTCATAAAATGTATCTTTCAGTCCTGCACTTGAATTCTCCGTTGGTGCATATACTCCTCTAATTTGTATTTGACTTCCGCATAGTTTCAATGTGACAGCTTTTTTATGAATTAAAATTGAATTATCTCTGCCTACACCACTCCAGAGGTGGATTCACTTTCCTTTCCCTTTCTTATTCCTTTCGTTAATAACTACTATGTCCAATTTCAGTCCTTCCATTTCGTTTATAATTTCTATTTTATTATTTGATAATCCTCTTACATTCCATGTTCCAATCTACTTTCTCCTTTTTCGTTGCATCGGTCGATTTTCTTTGAATCCATCCAGTTTTGTCCGAGGCTTGGTTTTAGGTTTTTTTGCAATAATCTCTTCTTACGGGTGACGGGGAGCAGGCCCATGGCCCCAACCCACCTTTTTATCTTGGTTTGGGACCGGCAACCACCACTACTGGGCTATTCAATCCACCCAGCAGCTGTCGCCGACAGCGTTCGAAAAGTTTCATATCTAAATGAACCAAGCAATCTAATAACGAAAATTTTGCTCTCACTAGTTCAAAATTCAAAGGCTTTCATATACAAATTATGCTAGCGCAATTTAGGACAAAAACAGTGCTTTCGCCGATTTGAAAATCTAAGGTTGAGCTGTAGCTAAAGAAAAGTGGTAAAATTTCCGAATCTGAGTATTTGAAACATAATGTGAAACATTTTACTACCTTCTACTACTGACTGCACGAAAATATTACTGTTACCACGAAGTAAACTAAACAAATAAAATCAAAAGCTTTATGTTACCCCAATATTACATCGGTAAGTTCGATACGGGACGAGTGCTATAGAATACAGACACACGTTTGTTGGTAATTTTATTGTATTTTATTTTAGAAAGCAAGGCACATGAGAGAAAACAAACAGGTACGGGCATTACAAAGACAAAGAAATGCAATGTATATGGCAGCTTTCTGGAAGGAATTACCGGTACTTGTGTTCCATTCGACTTTATTCTTAATAATTCTATTTTAGTTTACAATGTTAATGAAAAATAATTGCAGGGAAAGTTTCCTTTGAAAATTATTGTAGCTAATAAAAATTATAAGCTCCTCGTAAAAAGTGTAGACGGTATAAAGCACAAGAGAAAATTGCAAATAATTCAGTACTACTAATAGGGTAGATACGAACTTGCTTAGTACAGCATCATTAATAAACAGTAAAGGGAATGAAAACTAACTCTTTTTTTTATTTTTACTTGAACGTTGTTAGGTTTCTCGATTTACACAAAGCTACCATTGCCTTGATTACGGAATCACTTCGAAGCTCTCCTTTTACTTAGTTTCACATCGTTTGAAGTGTGTTCTTTAAAATTCCGTTTTATTAATCTGCTTTTAACGCCCCCTCCCGCAAAGAAAGCGAAAAGTCGGAGCATAAAAACCGCTGGCTCAAAGGGACCACTTAATAACAGCGACTAAAAGAATTGCTTTGGAATGTCATCAAAAGGAGCTTGTGGTATAGAAGTGAATTTTTACTCTTTGTGACGTACTGAATCAGCTAAGTGCCATTTACTGATATTTCTTCAACTTTCTAGGTATTATCACAGACAACATAACTTCGAAGTTTGAGAGAACCTAAAAAAATGCATTCCTCTTAAATCAGAATTTGTCGGCATGAAAATGCATAACCACGAATTATAATGAACTGCTGTTGTCAACGCAGTCAGGCGCCACTAGTTTTCTTCACACTTCTATTTTTGTTTCGTAAACTGTTGCAAACTACACATAATGTATCTGTTTTCTATGCAAATCGAGCACCGAAAAGGGTCCGCCTTTATCTGCAATGCGAATTTTGAATAAAACTCCGTAGATTATTTGTATAAACAATAAATTCGGCTTCAGAACGAACAATTTATTAGGGGATGTGAGAATTACGCTTTGAAACAAAAAAGTGGTCTATTGTTGGGTGTGATGTTTCCATTTGCAATTTACATTGTCATCAGTTTACCACCAAATTTATAACCTTAAAAGAAATACAAAATGTTAGACTTATTTGAATAGAATCAATAGAAAGTTTTTAAATAGAATGTTGTGTGTAATACTAATTCGAATTGACTGCTTTCTGCTGATTGGTTTGGCTTGTAAATTAATTAGTAGAAAGAGGGCCATGGCAAAAGTGCTGGAAAGTTAACACCGTAATGAATGAATTACAATTGAATGTGTAAACGATGTGATATTGAGCAAGAAAGGAAATGAAAATATGATTAGAAGAATAACAAAAGAGAACGTACATGTAAGACGGGAAACCAAGACGTGAAACCCAAAACAGCAAGTTATAAGGCAAAGGAGAATAAACAGAATTGAAGAGAAACATGGTTGAAGATTACAAACATGCGAGACAATAAAACTGTATCTACAAACATTATTAAAAACCCAAAGCTGGAAAGCAGCGGTGGGTATGGGACATCAATCAAATCATGAAACGTGAATGTATGGAGAAGTATCTTAAAAAAGGTTTCAATGTAAGGAGAAGCCCTTCATCAGCACAGGAATTAAGTAGCAGAAGAATGAAGTATAATATAATCACGATGAAGGTCTGCCAAAACAACTAAAGTATCACAGCAAGGACAGTGACAAGGTAGGTAGAAAAATCCGCCTAAGGAACCCCATTTGGCAAATCTATATATGCCCAGTTCGTGTCAACAGGCAAGGGGATGACTCTCAAATGGAAATGCCAGGAACAAAATGCTAAGGGAACAATAGATTACATGTGAATAAATCGCGATGACTAGAAAGTGACGATTGAAAAGCAGCAGATTTATGTCTGAATAATAAAAATTAATAAATATGTGGTTGGCCGGTTTAATGAGAAATCTTGCTTTCATATGCCACGGCAGGTTGTTGCTTCGTAGAAGTAGATTTTGATCGACCTTCTCAAGTTTAGATTTGCCGTGTTCTGTTAGACAAGGTCCCCTCCCGAAGGTTGTGGCTATTCGGCAAGCTAGACACTCTTGAGTAGGCAGAAGCTCTGGTCTCATTGGCTCTGTAGCTTTGCGCTATACACACCCCTGGGTGATTGCAGCCTCGATCCGGTTACAAACCCGTAAAGCGGTAAGTATATCAGGCTACCTACGAGATGTTATATGGAGGAACGCAAATATGAGCACAAATAGTAAAGTATTGATCTATTAAACCTGCATAAGACCCGTCATAGCGTACAGTAATTAGCAAGAGCTGATATATAGGTACCACATCAGTAGGTTTCTGTGGACAACCGAGATGAATTCTAAGAGCCACGACAGGGAAGAAATTAAGACACGGAATATTGAATGTTAAAATTGGAGAGATATACAATACAGAACACACTGTAAGATAGTCCAGATGAAAACGCGTCGTCTGCATTGGTACTAGTAGAATGGGAAGGGGACGAATAACCCACATCGCTAGAAATGGAAAACCACAGAGAAGTAGACCACTAGGAAGGCCAATCAAGAGATGGAAAGAGAGCTTGCAGAAGAAGAACAAGAGAATAGGGGGTAGAATTAGACCAATAAATGTGATCCGTTTGTACCAGCAGAAGAATGAGAACTACAGATAGAAATACTAACGGAACTACATTTCATGTAAAGGATGCAAGATACGTAGAAAGTGAATTAAAAACACCGGATAGCAATTTCTAGATAGTAAAACTCGTCATAAGGAGAAGAAGAACTAGACATATAACTGTGATTACATTGAATCAGCAGGAAAAATACTAATACATTAATATATCGTATGTGAAAGAAACAACATTAGTAGGAAGTATTAAATTAAAAACAGTAGATGGTTATCTCTAGATATTAGATAAGATGACAAGAAGGAGAAAAGGAGGTGGTCTACAAATGGACATATTAATGGAGCGACATATTGCCTGTGAAACAAAAGTGGAAAGTGACGAATGGCCATCTGCAGAAATAGTAAAAATGCTGATAAAAATAAGAAGCAGAGGAGGACGACCTAGACAGATCAATGTTATTGCTTTAAATCAGCAGAAAAGAGGTGACCTACAAATTAAATAAATAGAAAGTAACCAATTCTTCTTCTTCTTCTTTCTTCTCTTCTTCTCAGCCTTCTTCTACCCATCTGTGGGCATAGGCCTCCTCTAGTCCCTTCCAATCTTCTCGGTTTGCTGCTCGTCTTCTCCATCTTAGATCCGCTGTCTTTTGATGTCGTCCGCCCATTTTTGCTGTGGTCTACCGCGCCCTCTTTTATCCCTTGTTCTATTCTAGCGTTCTATCTGTTGTCCGTTTGTCTAGTGTTGTGTTCAGCGAATCTCCATTTTAGTGTTGTCACATGTTTTCTTATGCCTGTTACTTTTGTTTTTGATCTGACCCATGTGTTGGTTTTTCGGTTCCTCAGTGAGATGTGTAGCATTTGTCCTTCTATTGCTCATTGGGTTTTCGCTGTCTTGTCCAGCTTTGAGCGCCATAGATGAGGACTGGCAGAATGCACTCGTTGAATACCTTTGTTCTCAAATGTTGGGGTATGCTTTTGTTTCTAAGCACATAGCTTAGTTTGCCGAATGCAGCCCATCCTAGCTTCATCCTTCTTGTAATCTCTGTCGTTTGATTTTGTTGATTTGGTTTCATAAGTTGTCCTAGGTAGGTACATATATTCTGATATTTGTTATTCTAGTGTTATGTTCTTTATTTTAATTTGTAGGATGTCTTCTGCGTTGGTCATTACTTTAGTTTTTCTTTGTTCATATATAGCCCAACTTCTGTTGATTTTACTTTGAAAGGGGACATCGGATCGCCCTGACGCACACCTCTTTTGATTGAGATCTCGGTGGTTTCTTCGGCCATTTGTATTTTTATCGTCGTGTTCTTATTTGCGTTTGCTTATTACAGTTCTTCGTATTAGTTTGTTTAATTCGACATATTCGATTGTGCCTCTTTCTCTACGTTGTTTGAGCATATTCCTTGCTTCTTCTGAAATTATCTTCTCCTTTTTGCTGCAGGGTCTTAGTTTCTGAACTGCTTTTTGTATTGGGTCTGTGATTACGTCTTTCATATGTTCTATGTTCATGTTTTGATTTAATTTTAGTTGTAACCTTTTCTTTATTTATTTTTATTTCAAATCCTCTTATACCTTCTAAAATGAGTAGCGAAGACAGACCAGTGGAAAAGTCAAGACTAACAACAGTAAAATTATATAAATTATAGTACATCCATTAGGAGAAGCAAGAATCGATAAGCTAATATTTTA